>NJDC01003633.1:137923-171226 GCA_002245475.1 Calephelis virginiensis
AGGTGGCAAGCCATCGCCAACCGGGCACATGTCCAATCTCGAGTAACTTTTTTTAAATTATAAAATTAGAAAAACCAAATTTTCTTTTTGTTACCCGAACCGGGATTCTAACCCGGGACCTCATGCAGTCAAGTCCAACAACTGAACCGCTAGACCACAGAGGCGACTAATGTACCGGAGGCTAGTAATGTCCAATGAAATGGAAGGAATGGAAGGCTCAAGGTGGTTTCGGGTCTGAAAGAGGATGTTCAAATCAGGTGTTTTCGCTCCGCAAAATCGTAGAGAAGTAATTGGCTGTGGGATAGAAGGTTTTCTATGGATCTTGATAGGGTTGTACAGGGAAATATGAAAGGAAATGTTGTATAAGGAAATTCGGAACATTTCATCAGATTATGGGATAGACGAGTCCATGCTGCGTGATGTGTAGTCTATGTATTTAGATTGTAAAGCATATGTGCGGGTGGACTGCAACATATAATCGTGTTGGTTTGATGATTACATTGTCGTCAAGCAAGGTTAAGTGTTGAAAGCACGCTTCTTTATTTCGTGTATAGACAAATTTCTTCAAATTTAAAATTATTTATTTGCAAATATATTGTATCTTCACACCCCTATTTCCGAAGACATAGGCAGAGGCACAAACAGAGCAGACACTAATAGCCGAAGACACTAAGTCCCACAATGTGATAGGTGGCAAGCCTATTACCAACCAGGCACACATCCAATCCTGGTAAACGTTTTTTTGGTAGAAACTTGAAATCGCACATTTCTTTTTTTTATTGCCTGACCCGGGAATCGAACCCGAGACCTGGAGAAGTCCAGTCCATCGCCGGACCGTTAGACTACAGAGGAGGAGAGAGGTATGTATACTATAAGATTTATCAAAAAAATTGACATGAAAATCTTAGCTTTAAAAGACATAAGCCTGATTAAATTTTACTTACCCTTTCTTTGGTCTTTTCAGACAAGAATGAAGATATTAGTTTGAAAATAATTTCTACGCCAGATGGTACATTTACTTGATGACTCCCTTTTACTCGAAGCGGCAAGGATTCCTAGAAAATTCAATTTAGAAATCCAATATTATAACAGATAAAGTGGCCAAATGTGAGTCGGATGCATCTATTGAGGGTTCTGGTGGGTTACCATAAGTTCTTAAAACAATAATATTTTAATAATACTTTTTGTTATCGGATAAAGACAACCTTAAGGTGTATGGCATAAAGTTGAATATTTAGGTCGACATTTAGCAACATGGAAATAATACTGCTATAAGAGTTCATGATAGGGCTTTTGTTGTACGTAGCATAGCATAGATTAGGAATAGGATAGGATAGGAATAGGGATAGGGATAGCAAGTAATATTTAACTGAATGGCCCAATTACAATTTTTCAACAGCTGAAACAAAAATGACAAAGTGATACTGTGCAGTGCAGTATTTAAAAAAAAGTTGGCTTGCGGAACTTGCAAAACTTAACATCATTGTACATATGGCAGTTGCTAATGGTTATAGTAGAAATTTAGTTGAAAATCTATTTAAAAATAAAATAAAGAAAAAGATTTCACTACTAATCTATGCAGTGCCATCTCAAAAAGATGTTAAGATCAAATCTAGTTTGACCTACGAAGGACGGGCTTCTGAAAAAGTTCAGCGACATTTAAAACTTAATAATATCAATGTTGCATTTAGAACCCAAAATTCATTAAGAAACATACTCTGCAACGGTAAATACAAAATTGATAATATATGTAAATCAGGAATCTATAAACTACACTGTTTTGAATGCAACAGTGTATACGTTGGTCAAACTGGTCGCAGTTTTGAGTCTCGTTACAAGGAACACATATCGGCTGTCAAAAATATTCTTCCAGATAAATCCCATTTTGCTAAACATCTTATAGACACTGGGCATAAATTGGCAACAGATCATACTTTCGAATTAATCCATACTTGTAATAAAGGATTAAAATTAAATATACTAGGACAATTAGAAATTATTAAATGTAATAACGAAGACTCAATTACACTGTTAAACGAACAAACAAATTTGACTAATTCACCCCTGCTACACATGTTTAACAACAACGGTGCTACCCCCACCACGCATACTCACTAAAGCACACCCGCGCGCGAACTCGCGAAATCCTATAAATAAAGCGAGTGTCTGCTCGACCTTTGTGGAGTGCAGTCGTATTCTCCTGATGATGCTTCGGTTACGAAGCGATACGTACGTTGAGTTTTAGTAGTGTATGTATTGTTGGTGCTATTAAAACAGTTTAGTGTTGTGTGGAGCTGGATATATTTGGGAGTATTAGCTTCCGGTAAGTCAAATTCATTATCAGCGCACTATTTGGCCTGTTTTATTTCGCCATAATATGTATAGGTACATTTTTTTGGCGGAAAATTGCAAATTAAATAATTTTATTCGGATTTAAGTATGGGCTTTCGCAAAGTAACGCCTTCTTCTATCAATTTTCGTAGAAGAGAAACACTGATTTTATGGTTTAAACAATCGAAAAATTTTGACTTAAAGAAAAAAAAGTACCTAATCCTAATTTCCTTATTAAACGCTTACTTATCTAAAGCTGATATACCACAGTTTTCTTAAAAATAACACTTGAAATTGTATGGGACCTATATTTTAGTAGTAATCGTGATGCAGTTCACGGATTACATATGTTTTCGTAGTAAATTTATTTAGTACTCATACTGATTCAAGAAGCATTTTACAGTAGAATAGTTTATACATCAAAATGTAATAGACATGTATAAAGAATCTGCATAAACGGCGTGCGGGTGAAGCCTTGGTAATCATATAATACATACTTGACTAACAGCTACCCATTTTTTGAGTGTGCTGGGATTTACTTGTGCTATTATATGAGCCACGGTTACATCTTCGTAGTCTACCAATATTTTTGTACCCAACACCGACGCTACATCATTTTCCATAACTAAAATCTGAAAGATATAGAAAAAAATGCTATAATTTGAAAAAATAAAGGTACACTAAATTGTTTTTTTGTTATGTACTTAACAAAACTTTTTAATAAAAAGTATGGTTGCTGTAAAACAGAAAAATTACAAATGACTTAGGTTACTAAATTCCTCATTTTTTAATCGCTACCAAATCTATACATTAATAGGTGATGCCAGAATTTTGGACCCCTTTTTACGGCAATTACGTAGACGCAGGAGAATTAAATTTGGCACATGTTTATAGTTTATGTGAAGGAGAAGGGCAGAACGCTAATATTTTTCAATAATAATGCTTTTAAAGTACATTAAATAAATAAAACTTTACCCACACTACCATGAATTTGACACATACAAAAAAAAGTATCTTCACGCCCATATCCCCGAGGACGTAGGCAGAGGTACAACCAGGGCACCCACGACTAGCCGAAGACACTAAGTCCCACAGTGTGATAGGTGACAAGCCTATCGCCAACCGGGCACATTTCCAATCCCGACCAACTTTTTTTTTATTTGGAAGTTGGAAAAATCCAATTTTCTTTTTGTTGGCCGACCCGGGATTCGAACCCGGGACCTTATGCAGTCAAGTCCTACACCCGGACCGCTAGACCACAGAGGCGATAACACCACCACACATGACACATACAATATTGATGATAACGACAAAAGATCACAGATGGCGCACTAAAAAGTTTGGAAACATAGTAGTTGGTTTTGAGAAATGAAGATGGCGTTCTTATCGACAAGATATTAAAATTTATTATGGTCGAATTTTGACCAACGGGCGACCTCTAGTCCGTATAAATACGAATGTTTTGGAATGCGGGAGATTGTCTAAAGAGTGCGCTTTTGTAGCTCAATTATCTCGACTATGCGCGATGACATACGTAGTAAAGAGAACAAGAACTACGCACGTGTCCATGATATGTAAGATTTGATACTATTTTTTTTTTATAAAAAAAATAAAATAGAATAATCATTTACTTCACTTAGACCATACAATAGATATTTGTAATACGCGTTTATTCTAAGTCTAATTATTCTAAAATGTACTTGGGATATGGAGTTGGTAGAATTTAACATTTAACCAGGCCATGCCTTAAAAATCTGCTACCTATATTTTTAGATTTTGGTATGTATTGGTATCGTTGCCCCAAGAAGCATATAAGTTGTTCAAGTGTTTCAAGTGTTTATAAGGGTAAGATTCAATTTGTGTGATTTTTTATGTCTATGAATATATGTTTATGAACATAAATGCTAACGAATAGGTAGATATTTGTTTCTCCTTTCATAGTACAATGAGCAATATTGTAAACTAATTCTTGTAACTTGCCTAAAATATGTATGTATTTATTCATTTCATTTCGTGTTATTTGTGAAATCAGATAATAAGCCGTAGAGCGTTACAAAGGCTACTTTTTATCCCGATACCTTAATGGTTTCCCAACTAAATAATATTGAAACCTGAAGGAAACTGCTGACAAAATCTAAGAAATCATAAATACCTGTACTAAGTAGTATAAAATACACATAAGATCGTTAACACCGTGTGTTTTTGGATTATAAACACCAGGCCTTATTATAATTATACTCGGATGGAGGAATTCTTCTGACTGGGGTAGTATGAAACACGCCCTGAAACATCACAATTGATAAAAACCATATTGTTCATACTTGAGTTACAATGGGATAGATGTAATAAACCCCAGGATCTTAAGCTGATGGATTTAAAAAATATTAATTTCTAAAAATGTGTATAATATACATACATAATTTTAAATAACTATAATTAAAACAAGCTTCTGCTTTTAGTATGATTTATGACGTCTAGTGTTTGCTGCATTTTGGAACGAAGTTCCTTACGGCAGGCTTGGAGGAGATAGGAATTTTGCTGCGCGACCGAACTGAAAAAAATGTGATAGTAAAAACCGTAAGAAAAAATCCGTTTAATAAAACCATTAAATAAGACGTGCGCGGGCGCGACAGTTCCTTCGCGAACGAACTGAAAAAATGAGATAGTAAAAACCGTAAGAAAAAGTCCATGGAATAAAACCGTTAAATGAGACGTGCGCAGGCGCGACAGTTGCATACACAAGCGAGTAGTGTATAATACCTTTCTCTTTCTCCCTCTTTCTTTTAGTTCTCTAATCCCTTCTCTCTCTATTACCACTCCAACCTGCCAATGCATAGTATATACTAATGAATTGTGTTGATTCTACATTAGCCGAAGGAACTTCGTTCCTACCTGGTGTTCTACGACCCCACATTAATATTTAATATTTGTATTTTAAGAGCACCATTGCTCAGTATCTCGCTTAATCTTGTTCCACACTTTAGAGTTGCCTGGAAGAGATCGCCGACTTGGCGTTAAAAACCGCCTTTGTATATCTTAAGTTTATGTTTTTTTTTGTTAAATTTGTAATTTCTTTTATTTGGTGCACAATAAAGAGTTTACAGTATTGCCTAATCAGGTACATGTGCAAAAACAGACTTAAATTTAATTGTAATGTATGTATGTATTATCAGAGACAATATAAATAATATTTACTAATCTCTGGTGTTATGTACGTATTTTTAAGTACTAGCTCTTGTCCGCGGCTTCGTGTTTCGTACACAATTTATAAAAACGTAAGTGACTTTTAGTGGTTAGTGATGGGAACGAAAAATTTTTTAGGAGTAAATGGTAGTTAAAGCCCTGTGAAGTTGTAAAAACCACGAGGTTAAGAATATATTTGACGTTCAAAGAAAAGGAGTAAGCGCCAAGTGTTGAACCGGTCTTTAAGCTATTACTCCAAAAAATGAAGTACAAACAAGTAAGTAAACATGTTGTTGATTCTTGCACTTCAAATGCGATCTATTTTTTGATTAATGATTTAGCTGACACTCTACATCCATTTGTGATTCGAATGACTATGCAAAATGATTACGACATGGATCTAATCACGAAACCAGCACGAACGATGAAACGAAGTTTTAGATCTTTTTTATGAGTTGTTCTTTTCGAGTTTACTACTAGGAATAGCTCTACTAGGAAATAAAAGCTTGTCATAAAAACTCATTTCTTGTCAAAAAAAAGTATCTTCACGCCTGTATCCCAAAGAGGCAGACAGGGGCACTACCAGGCCACCACCGACTAGCCGAAGATACTAAGATGTGATGATGGGAAGACTATCGCCAATCGGACGAATCGGACGTTAGAAAGTTGAAAAAAATACATTTTCTATTGGTAGCCCGACCAGGGTATCGAACCTGGGACCTCATGGGTAATTAAACAGGCGATGGTTTTTTTTAAAAAAAAAACTTATAAATTGCTTGTGTGTGTCCATGATTGCCTCTTGCCATTAGGAGAGCCCTGTCATTCTTCGCTATTTTGTTGTATAAAAATGTAGAATTCTTACCCCATTCTCAGGACTTTCATAAACTCGGGTCCCGTCGGGTTGTACCTCAAAGTGAGATCTGATGCGGTGGTGCGTAGAGTGTAAAATAAATCGAGTTTCTCTTTAACACGCTCTAAGCTGAACTTACATCCTCTCAAAATTGCTACGAGCCATTGGTCATCTATAATCGTAATATTAATACGTAAAGCAAAAATTTTGAACCCTGGACCCAGGACCTGAAGTAGTCAAGTCCAACGTCAGACCACTAGAACACAGAGGTGACAAATTATATGCTTATGTTAAAAGGCAAATTATATGCTTATGTTATTGTTAATAGACATCAATAATAATAAATAAATATTTGAGTAGATACTGAAATAAATTTAATAAATACTCAGACCCGGAAATGCAGATACTAGATTCATTGCACAAATTGACCATGCTGGAAATCGAACATAAACCTCGCGCTCAGTCGGTAGCGTTAGGCGAGTATGCTAACCATTCGACCAAAGATACAGTCATAAATAAAACAGTAGTTTTGAGTTATACTTGTAGTTACTTTACTTGATCGTACTTTGTTTCCTTAATAATAAAACAATTATAATAATATGGCAATTACAACTAACTGCTATATTATTATTATAATTATAAGTGCTGGCTCTATCACAATTTGGCAATTTTAAATTAAGGTTCTAATCATTCTTAAATAATTATTTATTAGATCGAAGAGAGGACAACCCCTTTAAATCTGGTCACCCTGTTTTTTTTAGGTATGTTAAGTTATCATAATCATAACAATCATAAGCATTTATGGAGATGTTACATAATAAATGACAGTTCAATCCTCGATTCCCCCTGTTCGTTCATTTTCCTCCGTGTTGGTCCGGATTTTGCAGAATAGGTCATCTGCCTTACCGTCACTAACACCTTCACATCTTACGAGGTGGTAGAGTTTCGCAGAGACTCGCCCGGTTTGGTACCATCGCCTTACCTATTCCTGCCACTTTATATATACGTCCACGTCAAAGCTTGCCGTGGACGTATTCCAGTTCAGAGAGTACGGTAGCTGATAAAAGCTTTTGCTCGAGGCCTTACATCCCGGCCTCACGTTGGCAATGCACCATTATCGCCTTTGGTGTCTCTAAGCGGCGTGAATGTCTTAGAATCAGGAAACCTGTCTGCTTGTTTGCCTTCCAATATCATAAAAAAAGCAGGTAATGCTTTCGATTGACTATGCTTTGCAGGATTGACTTTGCTTTGCTTTGGACGGGCTACGGGCGTTTTTTGTATCAGAAAATGGCGTGTTTTATTGATACAACTAAAGAAATATCCAGAATCATTGTATAACAAAAATCATGACTCTAATTTGACAACCGTTTCACCGTTCACCGTGACAATCATCACAACGCTCGGCGAACTATGGGCTTTTAATGACGTCTATAAACATGTTATCTATATACGAGTAATGCCAAAACTGTGAACCCCTTTTTACGAAAATTGCGCGGACGCAGGAGCAAAAATTTGGCACACTTGTAGTTTATGTGTAGGAGAAGTGCAGAACGCTAATATTTTTCAATAATATTGCTTAAAAGTCGCCTCTGTGGTCTAGCGGTCCGGGTGTTGGACTTGACTGCATGAGGTCCCGGGTTCGAATCCCGGGTCGGCCAACAAAAAGAAAATTGGATTTTTCCAATTTCCTAATTAAAAAAAATGTTGGTCGGGATTGGAAATGTGCCCGGTTGGCAATAGGCTTGCCACCTATCACATTGTGGGACTTAGTGTCTTCGGCTAGTCGTAAGTGCCTTGGTTGTACCTCTGCCTACCTCTTCGGGGATATGGGCGTGAAGATACTTTAAAAAGTAAATTAAATCAATAAACAAAACATTACCCACACTACCACGCATTTGACACACACAAACAAATATATTGATGTTGACGATAAAATATCACAGATGGCGCACTAACTATTCAGGAAACAAAGATATTAAAATTTATTATGGTCGAGTTTCGACCAATGGGCAACCACTAGTACCTATATATTATGTCGTCAATAATACAGGGAAGTTTGCACGTCTCTAGTTTCTACCACAAATCACAAAGTTATAAGCATGATAGGTAGGTCTCTATATTTTAAAAAGAGCGCGTGATAAAACAAAATGTAGAATTTTACCCCGTGTTGGTCCGGGCTCCTTTGCAGAATAGACCATCTACCTTTCTTGCCAGGCAGCTCGTAAAAGGCGAGCATAGGCTTATCATCACTAACACCGAGACATCTGACTAGGTGGTAGAGTTTTGCAGCGACTCGCCCGGATTGGTACCACCGCCTTACCTATTCCTACCGCCATAACGTCATGACGTGTTCCGGTTCGGAGGGTAAGGTAACCGGTAAACTTACTTTTGCTCTACGCCTAACATACTGACCTCAGGTTGGCAACGCACCATTACCATCTTTGGTGTCTCTAGGCGGCGTTAATTTCTTACCATCAGGAAAAACGTCTGCTTGTTTACCTTCCTACTACATAAAAAAAAAATCTAAATTTTGTATTCTTTAATAAAATTGTTTGTCAATTTGTTCTTTAATATTATTTCTCAACATACCTGTCTTTGCTCTTAAATGTGGCTGTTTTGCTAACCATTCTTTTATATGTTGTAAGTCGCTAGCCACTCGCTGAGGGTTTTCATTCAATTCTTCTCTGGCGATTCTGGCCAGTTCAGGCGAAAGTTTTCGATACATCTCAAGCTGAAAGAATAAGACAAAAAAACATAACGCGTTCATGTTTACTCGGACTAAATTTCACCCATCTACCTAAAGAGGTAGTACAACGAACAAGCCCTGGTTGTACCTACCCACCCACCCACAACTAGCCGAAGACACTAAAGCCCACAATGTGATAGATGGCAAACCTATCGCCAACCGGGACACATCCAATCCTCGGCAACATTTTTCAATAAAAAAAAACACACATTTTGTTTTTGTTGCCTGATCCAGGTTTCGACCTATGACCGCTAGACCACAGAGACAAAAAAATAATATCAATCAAATTCATGCTATGTTACTTTATTGTTAACACTTAACCCGTTTATAAATGTTTATTATTTATTTAAGTAGATATTCTATTTTTATGTATGACAACCTATGTGCAAACAAATAAATATATAAAACCATTATGAATGCAGGTAAAATGTGCGCAAATAAACAAAAACACTTAACATTATTAATAATTACTATAAGTTAGTGTATTAAATTTCTTTATTTACGCAACGCATATTTATAAGAATCACAAAATCTAGTTTGCCTTCAGTTGATATCAAATACCCAATAATATTAACTAGCCTTCAACATGTCTAAAAAGCAGCAGCAGAAATATATTTAGAAGATTAAATTTAAAAATTATTAAAAATGGCTTACTTCTGACGAGACGACTTATGACGAGTGTTATTATTACGTTTAACTAAACTTTTGAAACTCCCACTCGAAAAATCAAACTGAATCGACCTTCAACAATTCTGACCTGATTCTACATCTCATACATGATACTAGTGATGTAACGAATGTCATTTTTAAACATTCGCGTCTGCGAATGCGAATGCGAATATTTGTAACTGACATTACAATATTCGGTTTTTGTTGCTAAATTTGGCACTAATTGTCTATGGCTTGGTAACAGTTTCAACGAGGTGCGTTTCATTTGTAGTTTGTTGAGTTGATACGAACGAACACATCCGACCGAAGTGTCCGCTTGCACCGATCTTTCACAATAGAATTTTGAGGTTAGAGTGTGATTAGCGTATAGTAATAATAATAATTCATATTTGTTTGTTTACTTAAATTATATATTTTACTTATTTTATTTTATTATTATTTTTATTTAACACTTTATTGCACACAAAAATTAAAATACACAAAATACACGAGAAGTCAAAAATGCACAAAAGGCGAGCTTATCTCTAACTAAAGAAATTTCTTCCAGCCAACCCAAAAAAAATTAAGCTGTGAAAATAAAATGGAAGGCATCGTGTACAAAACAATTAACTATAGCTATACTTAGAACGAATAAATAAAAATATACTAAAAAAGTGTGTAAAAAAAAAACAGGTACAATTATAATTATTAAAATATCTTAGTAGGATAATATATGAGTATGTTATTGTGTCAACGATAAGTAATGTTCCTTCAATCTTTTCTTAAAAGTAGGTTACTTATATTACTTGCATTATTATTTTGTCTTCTAAGTTCCAAAGAAAATTTAATTGTCAAGCTTTATTACTCAAAGTAAAATAAAATGTGTAAATAAATAAAACCAAGACAAATGATAATGTGATTTATTACGAGGTTAACTCACTTTTTTCTATTAATAACGTAAAGTGAGTAAGTGAATAATAAAAGTAAGTGAATGGATTTTGTTTTATCAACCTACCAATATCTTCAACTTGTTTTTTTCTGATTTACATATTCGCAAAACATTCGCATAAATTTTGCGAATGCCAAAAATGCGAACAACCGCGAATGCCTATGCGAATGCGAATATTTATTACATCACTACATAATAATAATATTAAAGCATCGTCAAAAATAAATCAAATAAAAATATCAATTATAAAACAAGTTTATTAAAACTAAAAACACTGTTAAATATTATTAACTTGATAATAATTTAAGAATAAAATTACGTTATGATGAGTCTTTATTAAACTTTAGATAGGTATGTTGCGGTCATAATAACAAAAAAATTACATACAACAGTCTCCTTGGATCTTTAGTTGTTAACCTCCGACGAAAAAAGAGGGATATTTGTTTAACATCCTTCGTCCATGTTCGTATCAAAATTTTCGTAATATTATACATAAAAAAGGGGGCGGCGTCGGACTTGACTTCTGGAGGTCCCGGGTTCGATGCGCTATAGGTCGAGCAACTAAAAAATAGGAAATTTGTATTTTCAATTTTCTAATAAACATACTTTCCCCGTGTTGGTCCGGGTTCCTTCACAGAATAGACCATCTGCCTTCCCTCTAGGCAGCTCGTAAAAGGCGGTCACAGGCTTACCGTCACCAACACCGTGGCATCCTACTAGGTGGTAGAGTTTCGCAGCGACTCGTCCGGATTGGTAACAATGCTTGCCTTTGAAGCGTTTCGGTTTGGAGGGTAAGTTCAAATATAGACGAATTTACGACATAACATAATTATTCCGAAAAAAGTACTAGGTGACCATAGGTGACAAAATGTTCTGGTTATGAAAATGGAAATAAGTTTTTTAATTTTTTAAAAGTCGGCAACGTATTTGTGATAGTTACTACTCCTGGTGTTGTCGATGTCCGTAAATGCTTTCTGAAACATGTGAAACAGTGAAAGAATTTTTTTCTTCACGCCCATATTACCGAAAATGTAGGCAAAGGTACAACCAGGTCACCCACGATTAGCCGAAGACACTAAGTTCTACAATGTACCCGATTGGCGATAGGTGGCAAACCTATCGCCAACCGGGCACATTTACAATCTTGGGCAACGTTATCTTTATTCTAAAAATGAAAATACAAATTTCCTATTTTTTTAGTTGCCCGACCTAACGGGAATGAAACCCGGCACCTCGTGAAGTCAAGTACGACGTCTTTAGACAATAGAAGCGTTTTTTGTTTATGGTAATGGAAGGCAAACAAGCAGATGGATTTCATGATGGTAAGAAATTCACGCCGCCTAGAGACACCAAAGGTGGTAATGGCGCGTTGCCAACCTGAGGCCGTGATGTTGGACCTCGAGCAAATTAAATTTACTGGCTACCTTATTCTCTGAACCGGAACACGTCAAGGGCTAGCATTGACGTTGTGGCGGCAGGAATAGGTAAGGCGCTGGTACCAATCCGGGCGAGTCGTTGCGGAGATCTGGCACCTAGTAGGATGACACGGTGCTAGTGACGGTAGGCCTATGCACGCCTTTTATGAGCTGCCTGGTAGGAAGGCAGATGGCCTATTCTGCAAACGAGCCCGGACCAACACGGGGAGTCCAAACAGGCCAAGCTTTGCATTAGGCCTGGGTACTTGCTGCTACCACAGAACTTCAAATAGAAAACACTTTGTCCGACAAAACATTCATTGAATTGAATCACGATATACATAATATACATTTTTTGCTGATTTCAAAAAAGGATATGGTTTAACTCCTAATTTTTTTATGTATTTTAGTCGATCGTAATTTCTTAACCGATTTTGAAAATCCTTTTTCCAAATTGAAAAAGTAACTGGCGAATTGGTCCCATTATGTCTGGATGTGATGATAAAAATCTGGGTATAAATCAAGGTAAATACTCATTTTTTGTTGACTTACTGATATATTTATCGAAATTAAAGTCGGTATTTAAGGTAAGCGGCAGGAATAGGTGAGGCGCTGGTACCAATGCGGGCGAGTCGTTGCGGAGATCTGGCACCTAGTAGGATGACACGGTGCTAGTGACGGTAAGCCTATGCCCGCCTTTTATGAGCTGCCTGGTAGGAAAGTGGATGGCCAATTCTATAAAAGGAACGGGGACCAACACAGCGGAGTTTGGTAAAACCAAAAATGTATTACTTGGGTTTTGTTGAGTTTGGTTTTTATGTTATGTAGGTATATGTTGGTCGAGTGGCTAACGTATACGCTTAACTTAACTTACATCGACCAACTGCAAGGCTCCGGTGCGATTCCCGACGGGGCAGGCATTTGTGTAATGAAAAGAAAAAATATTAATTTGCGGAATATGAGTGTTACAAAGATGTTACAAAATTATTTAAGCGTTCCTAAATATTCTACCAACTTGTTGTGTGCAAATAATTACATGTCAACAAACAATTAGATGTCTGCATTTTCGGGTTTGGGTGCTTATTAAATTTATTCTGGTATTTAAGTATTTATATGTATTAGAATCGTTGACTAACACCCAACAAGTATTTTATTTGCTTACTTTGGGGTGACATTCAATGTGTATGACATGTACAGGGATATTTATTATTATTATATGTAGGTACCTCAATACATAGATATGTTAAAGAAACTATTTAAGAATGGCTGAACCGATTTAGATGAAAATTTATGGGGAGGTAGCTTAGAACCAGGAAACAGACAGAATATTTTTTAATTCCGTTCGACTGCGAATAAACAAGGAAAACCAAAAATTTACCAAAACCAACTGAGCGGGTGGAACGAAGTTCGCTGGAACAACAAGTGTCTACACCGAAGCACTAGCAGATGGCTATTCTGATAGTGATTTACCTTTGTCTATAAACACAATTGATGTTACTAGTGCGGCGGTACCAATAGACAATGTTACGTGTAAACGTCTGCTCTACCTTCTAACATGGCGGCAGGAATAGGTAAAGCATTGGTTTCAGTCCGATCGAGCTGTTACCAAAATGTAAGTTTATTGTGTCTATAGTAAGTACGAACCTACCTAATCAAGTTATACACGATGTGATTTTTTTAAACTTGAACCGAAATTAAAAAATTTTTTTTAGCACAAGTTCCCAAAAATATGGGAAATTTAAATTTTCTTTTTTGTTTTTTATTGTATTGTAACGCGCTCCCGTCAGCCCAGCATGAGACCAGGTTGAACAAGAAACAGGATGTCGATAAAAATTACAATAAAATAACAAAAAACAAAAAGAAAGTCAAGGATTAACAAAAAGTATATTAATCGGTAATACAGTGAATATAACTTAAAGATTATAATGTACCGTTAATAAATATAATATAACTAATTTCTGACGTTGGAAGATTCTTGTTATTAATCTCAGGTCCGGTAGGTAATTTTCCCCCTGAGTGGTATATCGTGGGTTCGTGTTTATGCAGCGTTATTCACATAGGTGTGGAGAGAGGCGGCCTATACAGAAAGACACTGGCCTGATTTAGTAAAAGGCCTCCTTGGGCCTGGGTCCACAGGAACTGGACTACTACCGGCGCTGCCTGGGCTGCGACTGGGACTCAAACTCTGGTTGCTCGTCTGGCCCTTGTGAGTGGTCGGTCGACTTCCGGTCAGTATCGTGAACCCTGGAATCATATAATGTCAGCTACGATGGTAGATTTCTTCTATTAGTTATTCTTGTCTACTAGCAATCTTTGGTGTCGGCGAGCAGGCGGTAAGCAACATTGATCAATATACGAGTATGTACAATAATGACCTTAATATCACTCAATAGTTAAAAAGAACAAACTTAGCGCGTGCTCATAAACATTAATTAAAATAAAGATATAGCGAAAAGCTTAATCTTTATTTGCTAGGCTTCTAATCACTCGCTTATAGCTGTAAAGAAATGTTCGATTAGCTATTGTATAGGGAATATATAAGAACTCGCCGAATTCGGGTATAGTACACCTAACACTTTCTTTTGTTTTCTAATTATCTTCGGGTAGGAATACGACGTATTCGAGTCCCGCTAGTGAGTGACTTGGCGTCGCTTGATGGCTTATATTTATACCTTTGTAGTAAAAAGTTCTAGAATCTACGAGAACAATTAGAAAACCGGAAACGGTTAAAGGTATATGAATACTAGTTCCTCTATTTGTCGCTAGGTGATTTTAACCAACTAGCCAACGAGGTAGTTGGACTAATCGCTCTTAGAGGTCGCGACTTACGCTACTATTGATTTTAGATAGTCAACGATTTGGTGAGGTAATTCTTCTGTTACGAGACAGATGTCACTGAGCGAGCACCTAGCATTTATTTCATATTAATTAAAATTACTATTATATTTAGTAATTACTACGGGAAAATTTTATTAGTAGTTGGGATATTATTTATTTGGGTAATGTAACGATTCTACTTCGTTACAGTATCTTTGTTTTTTAAGGTTGGATTTTTTTATTGGTCGAGTCTGATAGCTAGTAGGTATATCTACCTGTTTAATTAAAATTAAATGACAATATGAAACAGGAAAACCAAACAAAAAGTTTAAATCAGAAATTTGCAAGGTTTTTTTAATTGATTGCTCTGTACCTTTAAAACTACAAAGGTAAGGACATTTATTTGCATGTTTTACTGAAGTTCATTATTTATTTTTCATTATTTTTATATTTTTGTCGATAATTATTTGTCTGGTATCAGGACATTTCAGTTAGGGCGTGTTCAGATGACCCGCCCCGATCACGCACATGCGTTGAGCTCGCCCTAGACTCGCGCTAAGCACGCGTATCCGCGCCAAGCACGCACACGCGTAAAGCCCGTCTTAGACCCGCGCTCAGCACGCGTAATGCATCGCGCACGCCTCTCACCCGCTACTACTACTAGTGACAGTCAATACAACACTAGCTGAAGCGCGGGCGCAAGGCGTGTGCTGCGCGTGCGCGGGGTGCGCGCGTGGCAATCGCTAGGTGGGCACTTGAAGGGTGCTTGACGGGCGCGTGACGGGCGCGTGGCGGGGGTGGATTGATTTGGTTAATGCGATTTGAGAATATTGGTGTGACAATAGGGCTCAAATTATGGCGAAAAAAAACAAAGCATGTTCGACGCAGATGATGGCGAGCACGCGTGTCGTCTGAACGCAGCCAATCAAGCTTCGAAAAATCAAATTGTATAGTTAGTCCGGCACACGTCTTATACTCGTCTTATACTACGTACGTAAATCTATATATTGATACGTGATGCAAAAACTTTAGACCCCTTTTTACGAAAATTGCGCAAACAGAAGAAGTATAAAATTTGGCACACTTATAGTTTATATGTAGGAGAAGTGCAGAACGCTAATATTTTTCAACAATTATGCTTATAAAGTAAATTAAATCAATAAACAAGACATTACAACATATTATAAACAATAAATTGATTATAACGATAAAAGATCACAGATGGCGCACTAAAAAGAATGGAAACAAAGTAGTTGGTCTTGAGAAATGAAGATGGCGTTCTTATCGACAAGATATTAAAATTAATTATGGTTGAATTTTGACCAATGGGTGACCACTAGTTTAAATAAAAACACCGGGACACGAGATTTTTATGAGTAAAATAGATTTCTATTTCTTGCGCATCCCTACTTATGAATAACTGATATAGCTTCTTATTTACAGAAGACACTTCGGTAAGTTAGTAAACAACTACTCAAAAATGTGCACATAGTGAAATGATGAAGCATACCTGGGCAACAAATTATCAGAAGACTAGAAGTATGGCACATCTGATATTTCCTGAAGTTCGTTAAAGTACAGTAACTTTAAGCACGTATCTCCGAAGTTATAGGCAGAGGTACAAGGAAGGTATCCACGACAAGACACAATGTGGTAGCACGCCTATCTCCAACCGAGCACCTATGCGATCCCTGACAACGAGATTATTACTACAAATTGGTATTTTCATTATTTCTTTGTTAAACATTATTATTGTTATCAGGGGATTTATTTTTTCTCAGCTTTGAGCTGGTTTTAACCATATTTACGGGCCGAAACCAAGTAAATATGGCGTATGGTGTGTTAGTTGTGTGTGTATGTATGTTGTGTGTGAGGGTGTGATTTCGTTTTCGTCAATTTGCATGAACTTTCGAACTATTCTACAAGTATTTAAAATGGCTCCTTTCTGTAGTGTAATGTAGGTTGTGTCTTTTAGGTCCAGTAATTTCAGACTATGGTGTAGGCGTTTCGGTATGACTCCTATAGTAGATAAAACTATGGGAACTACGTAAACTTTATCATGTTTCCAAATTCGGATTACTTCTTCTTTCAATTCTGCGTATTTATTATTTTTTTCAGCAATGGTCTTCTGTAAGTTATGTGTATTTGGTACCGAGATATCTATGAGCTAAGTGGTTTTATTTAGTTTATTGGTGAGTGTTATGTCCGGTCTGTTGTAGTGAATGGTTCTGTCAGTGAGTATGGCCCTATCATAATACATTTTGTGTGTGGCGTTTTCTAAAACATTTTGTGGTTTGTAGTTGTAGTATGGTGTGTATGTGTTTTGTATGAGGTTGTGTTTGTGTGCTAGGTTCTGGTGAATGATGTTTGAAATTTGATTGTGTCTGTGTGTGTAGTCTGTTTGAGTGGGTGTTGAGCATGCTCCAGTTATTAAGGCATTTATCATTTGTGATGGAGGGGTCTTTAATTATATATTTCTTATAGTTTTTCGTATTTATTATTTGATCCTGTATTGCTATTATAAATCTTTCCGTTTAAGGGAAGAGGCTGCCGACTTTTAACAATTTGTTTGAGGCTTGTGGGTCTATGTAAGATTGTTTTAGGTCGTGTGGGTGTCGTCCGTGTAGTGTCTTCATCTTCCAGTTGTCTATTTTTTGTTGTTGTTGAGTTGTGTGTATGTGTGTTTGATGAGATTGAGTGGAGTATAGTTGTGGTCATTTTCGCATATTGCTTTGTATATGTCGCTGCTGTGTGATTTTGTGTGAAAGAATGTTTTCAGGTTGTGTATTTGTTCTTTCCAAAGATGTTGGATGTTAATTAAGCCTCTGCCACCGTCCTGGCGTTTAATTGTTAGTCGATCTATGGCAGATTTGGGATTTTAGGAATTTGGGATAGCTTATTGTGTTAAGTGAGTGTGGTGCGTGTTGTTATTTATTATAATTAACATTATTATTAAACATTATTTCTATGGACAATTTCTTTATTAACCCGATTCGGAGATCGAACCTGGAACCTCATAAATTTTTGTCCAATTCAAGAGCACTAGGTAAAAGTATCGAAAATTCGTTTAAACCTGGCGTTGAGCGCGGGTGCGGAGTGCAATTACAAGTGCAACTCGCGAGTCATGTCGTGAGGTGCCCTGCGCATCTGTTGCAATAGTTTTTTTTGTAGAAGGCTGCGGACACTCTGCTGCCTCCTGCCAGAAAAGCTTCTAGGTTTTCACTGTCTTGGCCAGGGTTCACTGAGTAGAATAGACCATCTGCCTCTCTGCCAGGCAACTCGTAAGAGGCGAGCACTGGGTAAAATATGGGTCATCACCAACAAGACCACTGGTGGTAGAGTCCTATGCAGCAACTGGCCCTGGTGGGAACACACCGCCTTACTAGTGTCGCTTACTTACTTACCACACTCCTGTCGCCATAATAACTCTGTCGTAATACGGTCCGGAAGGTAAGGTACCCGGTTGAGTAGCCTAACATCCCCGCGTCAGGACAGCGACGCACCTGTAACATTTATGGTAGACACCACAGATTTCACAGGTGTTTCGCTATGCAAACATAGGTCACGCTTATCTCTTACCATCAGGAGAGTCATGTCCTTTTTCGATGATCTCTCACATAAAAAATACCTTAAATCAAAATGCGAAAAAAAAACAATAACTTTAATGAAATTGTTCAAGTGTTCTTAAAAAACACCTCCAATAAAATGTATCCATATTTAGACTCAAAACGGCTAAATAATAACATATTATATTAATCTATATCCAGCGACCGAAATGAACCCTGGTCGCTCAACTCTTCGCCAGGCGTCTTCTCAATACGCTTTGACTCATCTGTCCCAAATAGGATCTCTTCTTCCAACCAGGCCTTATTCTGATTGATTTTGTCTGCCCAGTAATCTTAAAAGCACAAAATACAGCTTTGAAATGATTGCTCTGCGAAATAAGGTTCATTTTAAAAAGTTGAATATATGCCTAATCCTCACGAAAATCTAAAACTAGGGTTTTGCAAACGGATAATTAACAATAACTTTTAACGTGAATCTGCGCGCACGCTTTAGTTTTCCAGTTATTTACTAGGTGGTAGTTTCGCAGCGACTCACCCGGATTGGTACCACTGCCTTACATATTCCTGCCGCCATAAAGCCATGACGTGTTCCGGTTCGGAGGGTAAGGTGTCCGGTAAACTTAGTTTTGCTCGAGGCCTAACATCCCGGCCTCAGGTTGGCAATACACTATTACCACCTTTGGTCTCTCTAGGCGGCGGGAATTTGTTTACCACCAGGAAATCCGTCACACTTTGTCCGACAAAACATTAATTGAATTAAAATACGATACTTAATATACATTTTTTAATGATTTCAGAAAAGGATATGGTTCGACTCCAATATTGGAACGAAGTTCCTTATTGCGCGTTGTGAAAGGAGGCTAGACGGAAAAAAATCTCGCGAAAAGTTGTCACGACACTTTTTGCTATAAAAGCTATTGTAAGCTTTGCGGATTGCGCATGTTCGTTTTTTTTTTTATTATTATTATTTTTTTCATGTTTCCCTGTCTGTCTCTCTCTATTTTTTTGGTTTTCATTGTTTTTTTTTATTTTTTTATTATTATTTTATTACTTTATTATATATCTTTTTTCATGTTTCTCTGTCTGTCTCTCTCTATAAGAGAAATAGAGATAGAGATTACTATAGAGATTGAGAGAGAGGGGAGGGAGAGAGAACTTCGTTCCATCCGAGTGTCCCTTGACACCTCTCAACTTTTATTTTTTATGTATTTCAGTCGATCTTACTTCTTAACCGATTTTAAAAATCCGTTTTTTTAATTGAAAAAAGTAACTGCCGAATTGGTCCCATTATCAAGTCTGGATGTGATGATAAAAATCTAGGTAAATCAAAGTTAATACTCAGTTTTTGTTGGCTTAACTGATATAATTATCGAAGTTAAAGTCGGTATTTTGCAGTTTTTAAAATAACAACATAATTTTTTTTTATAAAAACACAAGCTAATGTTTAAAAGCCGACAAATATAGTTAGGATTAATTGAATTCGGTAGTACGTGGTAACGAATATGTGTAATAATTATAACATAATTTACCGTATTAAAATCTCTGTCAAATATATCAAATCTGTATCAAATCTTAGTGTTTTGTTGCATTAAAATCATAGATTTTAGAAATATACTTTATACATACATTACAAAAATGGTCTTATGCAAATTAATACTTTCTTTTTCTGTTTTAGTGGGCATTTTGTGGACTATAAACAAGTAGTATATTGTATACAGTAAAACAAGGTAGTAGGTAGGAACCTACTTACCCAATAACTGAGGGATCGTTTTTCCGTTTCCACCATATTCTACTGGAACAACATCTTTAGGCAAGATATCCAGTAGCTCGTCAGACGATTTATATATTCTAAGCTGCAAATAATACAGTTTCATTATTAACACAAAAAATTAACTCTCTTATTACGCATACCTTCATATGTAACATAATCTTAGATCGTGTTATTTTTATCCATTTCAATGATTAGACTATAAATAAATAAATATCTCTGGACAAGTTAGACAAATTAAATCTGACCCCAAAGTAATCAAATTATATGCTTGTGTTATGGGTGTTAGTCAAAGATTCTAATACCTACATAGAAATACTCAATTATTATTTTTTAATTATTAATAATTAATTCATTCATTCATTCAGGTATCAATAACCTGAATAAATTTAGTAAACACCCAGACCTAGAAATGTAGACATCCAAATGTTCATCACACAAATGCCTGCCCCCGTCGGGAATCGAACTTGAGGCGCCTAACTATGTAGTTAGGCGCGTACGCTGGCCATTCGACCAACGAGGCGGTCAACTCCACAAATTTAACAAGACAATACAATAATCTTAACGAAATCCTATTAATTTGATTATAATGTTTAGGAAGACGGTAAAATATTCCTTCCTTAACCCTCGAAGGAAAGCTACTCAACTTTTTAACGGCTTCTTCTTAGCTCCTCAAAACATAAGTTTTGAAGGTGGAAATTTTTTTAATGGTATGTTCTTTAAAACTTCTTATGCCACGTGAATTGTTACAATAACAAAAACTAACTTTTACAACAATCTACCTCTTTAAGCTATCTACGAAAACATCTGCAAAAGCTTATAGGTATATTTACACATAGGTAGGTATATTTAAATATTTACTGACTTATACCCTTATTAAAAACGGTTTATAAAAATGTATTATTTGCAAATGTGTTTTTATAAAATTTAAAAATAATTCTTATCCAAACAAACAAGTTATTCACCAAAAGGTGCCATTGACATTGTTATATTTATTTGTGAATATCTTGGAAATTTAATTAAAAAATAATAAACTGATCGCCTAATAGTTATGTAGAACAGTAGGTACAAGGCAACAGGATATAAATGAATAAACAGTGTCTTTTTTAGAACTAGCAACACTTTGGGTGATTTTTTAAGCCACCTTAAAAGCAGTTAAGTCCTATAACGAAAATATCCTTTTCGGATAAGTAAGCCTTTTTTATTAAAAGAACATATGTTTTTTTTGTTTTGCAGTATTTTATACTACTAATATTTAAGTATGTATTGCCTCTTTGGTCTAGTGGTCCGACGTCGGGCTATACTTCTTGAAGTTCCGGTTCCATCCCCGGGTCGGGTAACAGAAAATAGAAAATGTATATTTTCAATTTTCTTACAAAGATAACGTTGCCCGTGATTGGATATGTACTTACCACCTTTCAAATAGTTTCTTCGGCTACTCGTGTATGCTCGAGTTGTGCCTCTGCTTACCTCTTCGGGGATATGGGCGTGAAGATACTTTTTTACTATGTAATATTTTATACTACTACTATGTAATACAAAAAGTTAAAGGAAATTTGTAAGTAGGCATCATTGAATAAAAGATAAAGCGCTCCTTTCTATTCAGCGCCCTGGGCGGCAACCCTACCGCTTTCTATCCTAACGCCGCTACTGTAAATTCCACCTTATTTTACATTAGTATTTTGAGAAAGACAACCGGTAAACTTACGCTATAAGATTAACAATTTAGCCTAAGGTTGGCAACGCGCCATCACCACTGTTCGTGACTATAAACGACGTCTCTTTCGTACCATCAATTCTTTAACTACACAAACCAACAATAAGAAGAAAAATAATTTAAAAAGTTTAAAAAAAGTCTAAACCTTAAAAAGATACAAATCCAGATCACATGTTACTTACCCTTTCTCTGGCCTTTTCATTCAAGAATGCAGATATTAGTTTGAAAATAATTTCTACGCCAGATGGTACATTTACGTGATGACTCCCTTTTACTCGAAGTGGCAAAGATTCCTACAAAATTCAGTTACGAAACTTTTGAAATTTTATTAAAAAATTAAGAATTAAATTATTTAAAAAACAATTTCTGTTTTACTTATATTCCATACAAGACTTTTTTTTAGATTTTGCTTTAAAGAAGAAGTAAGAGATTTTGCCTAATTTGATAAGAAATTGAGTTGCCCCCAAAATTTCCACTTATTGTAATGTTATTGTACGCTTTGCGTTTACAAGTGTTTTTTTGCAAGTTGATTAAACGATATTGTGTTTTTATAAGATTTGTGGAAATTTGTTTTTTTTGTTATCAAGAAATTAAAAAGCAATTAAATATTAAAGAATTCCCGTTAGGTACTATTCGTTTTTGTTTGCTTTACCTACGTGGCGCCACTGTTGCGAAGCTATGTAAGGCTACGGTTGCATTTATTCTAAATGTACCTAGTTCGAGTTTTTTGGCGCCATCGTGAATGAAGATGGTCGTAAGTTTTCACAATTATTGAATTTCGTGTAAATTATGAGTAAATTTAGTTAATTTAGGTGGGAATTAGTTTAATTTTGTTCAGTGAAAGTGCACAAATGAAATAATCATGAAGAAATTAGTGTATCGTGAATTTCCTCGCTGCCGCCAAATCTCATAAACGAGCTTGTGTAACGAAACCACCGCTTTACTCAAGACCCAGACAAGACTGTGTAAATAGTGACTAATGACTGAAATAAAGAATTAATACGGAAGACATAAATTGAAAATATGTAACAAGAAAAAGATTTATCAATACGGAAGACGTGGCTGTATGGACACAGATCCTTTGCCTTTTCCCGACTGGGATAAAATTGAAAAACAACAACAATCTTCTCTGTGAGTAATATTGTTATGTGCTGACGAAAGCAGGTAAATGTTAAAACTACCCTCAACTTGCATTTTTCTTAACAAATTAAGTTGTATGATTGTTAATAATACAAGTTTGTGAACTGTGTTTTTTAACCTTAATCTAGTGAGCTAAGTGAAGTGTATCTAGTCTCTGTAAGTGAATTGTCTGTATTTCTTTTGCGATTATTTTTTCTTCAGCCGATTATTGTCAATTCGCATTTACTACGAGTCAAAGATTACAATACTACGAGTATAATCGGTAATAACACATAGGCCACAATTTATAATTTTGTATAATTGGTATTTGGTACGCGTGCGAAGCTCCAGGTCTAAGCTATCAGTTTATCATACTTCACACTTAATTTTATAATTCGTTTGTTTACTGGTAAAACATGTGCACGCATTTTTTAAAATAAAATGAGTTATAGAAATAGTTCTATGTAATTTTCGACGCTGCTTCTTCTGGTAAAATCTAATAAGGGACTGTTGAACATGACGATAGTTAAAAAATAAACATAGGTAAATGCAATAAAATATCAATTACCGTTCTGATGAATGGAAGTAAATCTACTTAAAGGGATATTCAAGCAAAGTAGATATAAGTGAGACACGTTATATCACTCTATTTTTTTTCTTTTTAGGTATAGTAACTACTTAATAACTAACTTTGGGATTAGCTAAAATGTGATGAAGATGTAAGCGCATTTATTTACTTTTTACAGTTAAAAAATATATTAGGTAAAGAGATATAAATATACTTATTGTTTTATGTCGGTCCATTGTACATACATTATTTTCCAGTGAAATCTCTAGCAAAGAATGGATCAAATTCAGGTTTGATTTATATTTTTCAATTACTGGTAATTGTAACTTACAAATATTTACCAATTAATTTTAATTATTTTCAAAGTTTATATTTCATTCCGTATAGTAAATTTTATAGTAATCTAATTAATTTATTGTCAAAAATTACTTTGAAATATCAAATCATAATATCTCCGTTCCATAAAATTTATTTATTACATTACATTTTACCAGTAAACAGACGAAATGCGAAAGTTTGTATGTTTGTTTGTAACTTCTTCACACAAAAACTGCTGAAGCAATTTTCATAAATTTTGGCGCACACATAGAGGGTAACTCGGATTAACATATAGAATAGCTTTTTTAACCACGCGGGCAACGCCGTGGGCAACAGCTAGCCTTATGATACATACTTGGCTAACAGCCACCCATTTCTTGAGTGTGCTGGGATTGACTTGAGATATGATATGATTGATGGTAACATCTTCGTAGTCTACCAAAATATTTGTACCCAACACCGAGGCTACATCATTTTCCATAACCAAAATCTGAAAATCACGCAAAAAGAATAGCTATTATTTGAACAAACAAAAAATAAGGCTTACATCACATCCAACGTTTTTTCGTTATGTATATAATAAAAACTTCAAAACCACCGAAAACCAATAAACAATAATTGTTATAGGTACCTTTATATTCATTTTAATTATATTATGAAAATACTTTAGTAATGGATGCCTAAAATTTGGCGCGAAATATGCAAAGTACAAAAAAGTCAAATATTAATAGTCCATACTTGCGTTTATGTATGGACTATTAATACTTATCTTTGCCTCTGTGGTCTAGTGGTACGGCGTTGGACTTAATAAGGTCCCGGGTTCGATCCCCGGAACGGACGTCTGAAAATGACGTTGTCCAGGATTTGACCGGTAGGCGAAAGGTTAACCACCTATCACATTGTAAGAATCACTTTCTCCAGCTAGTCATATGTGCCCCAGTTGCACCTCTGCCGATCTCTACAGGAATATGGACGTGAAGATAAATAAAGTTAGAAACTGGGAATTTCATGTTGTACTCGCATTGTAATTTCATAATTTATTTATAACACATTCATAAATTCAAAATATGGAACCATCTTATTTTTTTTTTAGGTATTCGTTACAATGGTAGTAATTCGGCTGTTCACAAACTAAGCTTATTTTAGATGCATGCTATCTTTTTGAAATGAAACAAAAACAAAAGAGATAGAACGTTTTAGACATGTCAGATTATTCCGGACATGTCAAATTGTGATGTTTTTATTCAACATTTTCCGAGTGACAGATTAAACGTCTGTAGAAATGACGTGTGCGGTCTAATTTGACAGCACTAAAAGTGTTTTGCCTCTTTCTGTTACTTTCATTGAAGGAAGACAGCGATAACTTAAAATTAGTTTAGTAAGTGCGCAACAGAATTACCATAAACAGCTTAAGATTTTAATTGTTAAGACCCACTTGCATATTCCTGGCCTAAACATTTAACTCACAGTTAGCTTTTAGCATAGGACTAATCTTATATATAAAATTCTCGTGTCACAATGTTAGTCTGCATACTCCTCCGAAACGGCTTGACCGATTCCTCTGAAATTTGGTAAGCATATTGGGTAGGTCTGAGAATCGGCTAACATCTATTTTTCATACCCCTAAGTGATAAGGGTGACTCACCCCAATTTTTTTAAATAAATCACATTAAAAATATAGCAGAACAACGTCTGCGGGGTCAGCTGGTTCAATATAAATTTGACAGTTTGACCCATTGCTAAACGTAACTCAAGAACGTGCAAGTGGCCCAAGAGTTATGTAAAGTTTTCATTTATTGTTTTTCAATTCGACGACAATAAAATTTTCGTTGCAGTTTTTATTTTTTGGTGTAATATATTCATTTCATTAGCCCTAGATTTAAAATTGCCTTTAAAAATGTATACCAGACCGATTACAATGTGTGTAATACACACAGTTAAAAAAAGTATCTTCACGCCCATATCCCAGAACAGGTAGACAGAGGCACAACCAGGGCACCCAAGACTAGCCTAAAACACTCAGTCTCACAATGTGATAGGTGGCAAACGTAGGAAAAAGGGATCATTAGCAACAGCGCAATAGTACGGTGCTCTGGTATAATTTATAAAGTATCTTCACGCCCATATCCCCGAAGAGGTAGGCAGAGGTACAACCAAGGCACTCACGACTAGCCGAAGACACTAAGTCCCACAATGTGATAGGTGGCAAGCCTATCGCCAACCGGGCACATTTCCTATACCGACCAACATTTTTTTATTAGAAAATTGGAAAAATCCAATTTTCTTTTTGTTGGCCGACCCGGGATTCGAACCCGGGACCTCATGCAGTCAAGTCCAACACCCGGACCGCTAGACCACAGAGGCGATTACAATAATTATAATATTATATTATTAGGTATAATTTATGTTTGTGGAAATAGGAAGCTACCATTGGCAAATTTAAAAAAAGCTGCAGGTAACTAATAAATCATAAATACCTGGACTAAGTAGTATAAAATGCACATAAGATCGTTAACACCGTGTGTTTTTGGATCATAAACACCGGGCCTTATTACAATAACACTCGGATGGAGGGACTCTTCTGACTGAGGTAGTATGAAACACGCCCTGAAAAACATCACAACTGAATAAAACCTTGTAAATGTGAATACTAACTTTTGTTCGAGACCTAACACCCTCAAACTCAACCTCAACTCAAGGCCTAACATCCCGACCTCAGTGTGAATCTTACCATTAGGAATTTAGTCTGCTTGTTTGCCTTCCAATATCATAAAAAACCCCTTAACAATAATGGGACCCACCCACGAATCAAAATCTAATAGAACAAAAAAAAATCGAAAAATTCTAAAAATGTTGCCATTGACGAACATGGGGAAATTGGAATACATAGTGATGGAATCAAATTGTTTCACCTTTTCTTTTCCTGTCTGGCTAGGTTTGGAAACGGTGGTAGTGTATGGTAGATAGGGTAAAACTCGATAATTTTAATTTTTGTTTTAATTAATAAGTGCTAGCCTAGTGGTCAATATATTTTAACGAATTTATATGTAAATCGCCTCTGTGGTCTAGCGGTCCGGGTGTTGGACTTGACTGCATGAGGTCCTGGGTTCGAATCCCGGGTCGGCCAACAAAAAGAAAATTGGATTTTTCCAATTTTCAAAAAAAAAAATGTTGGTCGGGATTGGAAATGTGCCCGGTTGGCGATAGGCTTGCCACCTATCACATTGTGGGACTTAGTGTCTTCGGCTAGTCGTGGGTGCCTTGGTTGTACCTCTGCCTACCTTTTCGGGGATATGGGCGTGAAGATACTTATATGTAAAATATATAGCTAACAAAAATGAAAACTTCAATATATTTAATTAAGTTAGATATTTGCACACCACAATGTGCTAGAATATGTTGGTACGAAAAAGTACTCTGTAAAAACTTTTAAACACACATATTCCGCAAATAAATAAATTTCATTTCATTTAATTTCAATGGGATCTGTCCTGGTCTCAATAATCGTCGGTATGACTAGAACCCAATTCGTTTTCGCAAGAAGACAAAGAAATAGACAGATATACCGACAGAAAGAAATAAGACGCATTTAGACAACAAAGATCTTCAACGTAAAGTACAACATCTTCAAACTTTAATACGTAATACTTGGTATTAATATTATAGCTGCCAAAATATTTAAAGTATATTATATAGAATTAAAGAAAAATAATAAAAATATTGTTAATAAATATATCTGGACAAACAAGACGAACACATCTAATCCCAAAATATACAAATTAAATGCCTATATATTAAACATAAATTAAAATGTTAAAATAAATTTAACAAAACACCTTGGCCCAGAAACAAACTAAATGCTCGGTCACCTAACTCGAGGCTCGCGCTAAATAAATGTGTTATATTTTTTTTTATTCTTCTTCTGACTGTGACTTTCTAGTTTTTTTTGTCCGGGTCCTCTGTTTAGAATAGATCATCTGCTTCTTTACCAGACAACTCGCAAGAGGCGAGCATAAGTTAAATAGGTCATTTCCAACGTGAACACTGATTGCTAAGTGCTACTCTATGATTTACCCGAGTAGAGATTCACAGCCTTACCTATGTCTGCTGCCAAAATAGCATATTGGCATTTTCTATAACGTAATGTTTGGTAATAAGTAATTAAACTAGTTATAAATATAAATAATTGACTTAAAAGTTAAAGTATATTGTAATTAAATAATATTCTTTTATAAATTTTAAAATATTTGCACACCAAAATATGGTAAAATATTTTGATATACCTACATAATATATTTGTAACATCTCATTTACGTGTATATTCCACAAATAAATAATGTTCTTTTCTTCCTTTCCTTGAGAGATTTGTCAGTACACTTGCGAAATAGACCTAACCACAGACTCTGCATACCAACTCACCTATAATATCTATAGTGTCTAAGTGTCTAAGTGCATAAAGAATTTAGGATTCTTACCCCATTCTCAGGACTTTCATAAATTCGGGTCCCGTTGGGTTATACCTCAAAGTGAGATCTGATGCGGTGGTGCGTAGCGTGTAAAATAAATCGAGTTTTTCTTTAACACGTTCTAAACTGAACTTACATCCTCTCAATACCGCTACAAGCCATTGGTCATCTATAAAACATCAAAGTAGTTATAAGCCAAAATATATGTATAGGTAACATTTAATATGATACATAGCATTTGGTTTCCTGGACAGCAAAAAAATGAATGTTTTGCTCTTGCATAACAATGCTGTTACATCGATATTCATACCTTACTATATCTACATAATATTTCTATATACCTTTGTATAAAGGCAAGGGTCCACGCATGAACTGCACCAGTTTCAGGGCCATCATTTTTTTTATCATATTTTTTTTTATCATCATCATTTTTTATCATCATTTTTTTTATGATATTGGAAGGCAAAAAAGCAGACGGATTTCCTGATGGTAAGAAATTCACGCCGCTTAGAGATGCCAAAGGTGGTAATGGTACGTTGCCGACCTGAGGCCGGGATGTTAGGCCTTGGGCAAAAGTAAGTTTACCGTCTACCTTGCCCTCCAAACCGGTACGCGTCATGACGTTATGGCGGCAGGAATAGTGAAGGCGGTGGTACCAATCAGGGCGAATCGCTGCGAAACTCTACCACCTAGTCAGATATCACGGTGTTAGTGACGGTAAGCATATGCTCGCCTTTTACGTGCTGCCTGTCAGGAAGGTAGATGGTCTATTCTACAAAGGTGCCCCGACCAACACGGGGAACTTTTGAACAGTCACAATTTTTTTTCTACTTTTAAATAAGTAGGTATCGTTTCTCGACATACCTGTCCTTGCTCTTAGGTGTGGTTGTTTTGCTATCCATTCTCTTAAATGTTGTAAGTCATTAGCTACTCGCTGAGGATTTTCATTCAATTCCTCTTTGGCGATTTTGGCCAGTTCTGGCGAAAGTTTTCGATACATCTCGCTCTGAAAAGGTAAAACAAATATTAGAAATATGTTTTACAAAATCAATTACAGATCGACTCAGAAATCAAGATCGCAAAAGTAATAAAAATAAATAAAAGCTTCTAAAACATAATTTAAATTTTTTAGGTGTTGGTCCGGGCTCCTATGCAAAATAGACCATCTGCCTTCCTGCTAGGCAGCTCGTACGAGGCGGTCATAGGCTTACCGTCATTAACACCGTGACATCATACTGGATGGTAGAGTTTCGCAGCGACTCAGCCGGATTGGTACCACCGCCTACCTATTCCTGCCACCATAACGTCAATGCTCGCTGTTGTGGTGTTCCGGTTGGAGGGTAAGCTAGCCAGTAAACTTACTTTTGCTCGAGACCTAACATCCCAACCTAAGGTTGGCAATGCATCATTATTACCTTTGGTGTCTCTAGGCGGCGTGAATTTCTTACCATCAGGAAATCCGTCTGCTTCTTTGCCTTCCAATATTATAAAACAAACTCAGATATTATATCGCAGTGTACGTATTAGTACTAACTACCTACTGACGACTGACAATGTGTTAGCAAAATAATAGTTAAAAATACTTAGGACGTCAAATTGTGCTAAGCGAAATTATGCGTCCTATGTATAAGCTATGCATGCAAGCAATAATGAAATTTTAGACTCAATACTGTGCTTATCCGTTCGAAAAATATTGCTACTCAACGATTTAACGGTCGCCAATTTGGTTTTGAAGAGCGATTTTGCCTATTTTACTTTTTTATGTTAATGAACGGGAAAAACGCAAACAGAAAGCCGACCATATGACCGCCTACTACCTACCAGCTATCAACCACAGAATAAGTAATAGTGGTCACAAGCGCCTTCAATTTTCCCACATTAGAAAGACTATTGTCTCCGGCCATCAGTAACAGTCACTGTCATCATTTTGTTTGCAAAATAGGGTAGCATTTAAATATCTTTCTTTTTCCCATGTTGGTCCCGGCTCCTTTGCAGAATAGACCATTTGCCTTCTTGCAGCTTGTAAAAGGCGAGCAATGGCTTACCGCACTAACACGGTGACATCTGACTAGATGGTCGAGATTTGCAGCAATTCGCCCGGACTGGTACCACCGCCTTACCTATTTCTGCCGCTATAACGTTTTGACGTGTTCCGGTTCGGATTAACCGGTAAACTTACTTTTGCTCGTAGACAAACATCCATGTCTCAAGTTGGCAGCGTTAATTTCTTACAATCAGGTAATCCGTCTGCTTGTTTGCCTTCCAATATCATAAAAAAATAAATGAAAAAGGCCTTAATATGAATAATGGGACAGATTGACTAATCTATTCGAACTATATCCACTGAGCTGCTAGTAGTAAGCAATTATTTTAAAAAATAATATTCAAAAAAACTTAACAGGTAGTGTTTGAATTACCCTTTAGTGTATAACTTTTCGGGTTTTTTTTTATAATCTCTTAATAAAATAATTGGACCGTGAATGTAAAAGATTTTAAATGTAACATATTTTCTTGCCTTGTTATTTATCCAGTACTTATTAAACATCGCTTCTATAAAAATCGCCCTTGTGGTCTAGCGGTCCGGCGACGGACTTGATTTCTAAAGGTCCCGGGTTTGATCCCCGGGTCGGGCTACAAAAAAAAACTAAGAAAATGTGTATTTTCAATTTTGTAATAAACAATACAGTCACTTGTATATTTTTAATCGCCTCTGTGGTCTAGTAGTCCAGGTGTTGGACTTCGTGAGACCGTTCGATTCCCGGGTCGGACAACAAAAAGAAAATGTGGTTTTTACAATTTTGTAATAAAAACGTTGCTCAGTATTGGATATAGTCAATAGGCTTGCCACCTATCATATTTTGCGGCTTAATATTTTCCACTAGTTGTGCCTCTACCTACCACTTCGGGGATATGGGCGTGAAGATACTAATTAAACAGATCTGAAAATCATTCCCTACCCATACATGTTTCATAAACTTCTCTTTAATAATATCTACAAGTAGTAAAACTAACGAAATACGCGGTATCACATTTTTTGTTAAGGCAACGTATTTTTGAACAAAAAATACTTATCAACCTAACCTAACAATACATTCTAGTACTTGAGCTGTACCTGCTACTTCGTTCTCAGCAAACGTTATATTATCGCCTCTGTGGTCTAGCGGTCCGGGTGTTGGACTTGACTGTATGAGGTCCCGGGTTCGAATCCCGGGTCGGCCAACAAAAAGGAAATTTAATTTTTCCAATTTTCTAATAAAAAAATGTTGGTCGGGATTGGAAATGTGCCCGGTTGGCGATAGGCTTGTCACCTATCACATTGTGGGACTTAGTGTCTTCGACTAGTCGTGTGTGCCTTGGTTGTACCTCTGCCTAACTCTTCGGGGATATGGGCGTGAAGATACTTTTTTTTTATATTATCTATACCGTAATAGGTAAAAAAATTACATTCTGAATATTAATAGGGTTGCAATTTATCACAAAGCCCATACACAGCTTAATATGGTCTGTGCATTGAAATATTTCTCTACATTCCTGATTTCAAATTATTTGGTGACTTTATGCTGATGTTAGTACGTCTGTTATTGTTAGCTTTTATCCCTCTCACATGGCCACCCCTTTAGTAAACGGGACAAAAAATAACCAATAATTTTTCTTGGAATTTAGAATACCTGCCGGCCAAATTCAGATACGAATACTAAACAAGAGTGGATTCGGCAGTGATCGCAGTCGGTGGATAGACACATAGACATGCAGACAGACAGACAGGCAAGAAGACAGACAATTCAGACAGACAAACAAACAAGGAGTTGAATTAAATATTGTATGAATATTTTATTCCTTTTTTATTACTTATTTGTTGAGTTGAATTAAATATTGTACCTATGAATATTTTATTCCTTTTTATTATTTATTTATATAATGTTAAAACAACTAATACTAAAACATCAATAAATGCACTACTTAAACTACTGAGAGTTTCTGTGTAATGCTACAATCGGACATTCAATTAAAAATATATTTTTTTAATTTGTACTTAATATCATTATTGGTTATGGACATTTTAATAAGGGGATCCATATTATATAAGCGCGGTACTAAATACTTCGTCGTGCGCTTTCCAGAGCGAGGTATAACCAGTTTACGTCTGCCAATCCAGTAATAACCAGTCTGACGAGTTTGTACAAGGTGTTCTATTTCTTTCTGGATCTCCTCATTAAATAAATTTTCTTTTAGTACATAAAAGTTTGTTTTTAGCGAAACTGGTAAGACATTATTACATCTGAAAGAAATCCATGTAGGTAATTTGTAGTGCACTCAACTAGCGCTTTCTTAGTTACAACTTGTTTTAACAATTTTAAACGTATTTATTGATTTTTATTCAATAGCTCAACAATAAGGACTTTTATACAAACTTTCAACCCCTATTTTACCCTTTAGGAGTGGGTCTACTAAATAAAACGACCCTACCCACCAAATTTGATGGCTGTAACTTGAACTTTTGTTCAGCGATGACGAATCAGTCAATCGGGACATTTTATGTTATAAGTATAGATAGTACAAATGTGGACGTCTCTTTGTCTGGCTATTATACTGACATGGTTAAATCGTTAGATGAATTTTGATGGCATTTGATATGCATATAGTCAAAGACTCCAAATTAAAAATTTGTCATTTTATCAAAAAGCAAAACCCAAAGATCTATAATGATAGATGAGACTTTATACAAAAAAAAAAATCTGTAGGGTTACTCTCGAAGCTCGATTCATGCATTATTGGAAATTGGAATCGAATATGTCATTTTAGGTACTTTTGAACACAATACTGGCGAATTATTACCATTTA
>NJDC01003633.1:172492-183599 GCA_002245475.1 Calephelis virginiensis
CTATCACATTGTGGGACTTAGTGTCTTCGACTAGTCGTGGGTGCCTTGGTTGTACCTCTGCCTACCTCTTCGGGGATATGGGCGTGAAGATACTTTTTTTTATATTATCTATACCGTAATAGGTAAAAAAATGACATTCTTAATATTAATAGGGTTGCAATTTATTACAAAGCCCGTACACAGCTTAAGATGGTCTGTGCATTGAAATATTTCTCTACATTCCTGATTTCAAATTATTTGGTGACTTTATGCTGATGTTTATTACATCTGTTATTGTTAGCTTTTATCCCTCTCACATAGCCACCCCTTTAGTAAACGGGACAAAAAATAACCAATAATTTTTCTTGGAATTTAGAATACCTGCCGGCCGAACATATACATGCAGACAGACAGACAGGCAAGCAAACAGACAATTCAGACAGACAAACAAACAAGGAGTTGAATTAAATATTGTATGAATATTTTATTCCTTTTTTTATTACTTATTTGTTGAGTTGAATTAAATATTGTACCTATGAATATTTTATTCCTTTTTTATTATTTATTTATATAATGTTAAAACAACTAATACTAAAACATCAATAAATGCACTACTTAAACTACTGAGAGTTTCTGTGTAATGCTACATTCGGACATTCAATTAAAAATATATTTTTTTAATTTGTACTTAATATCATTATTGGTTATGGACATTTTAATGAGGGGATCCATATTATATAAGCGCGGTACTAAATACTTCGTCGTGCGCTTTCCAGAGCGAGGTATAACCAGTTTACGTCTGCCAGTCCAGTAATAACCAGTCTGACGAGTTTGTACAAGGTGTTCTATTTCTTTCTAGATCTCCTTATTAAATAAATTTTCTTTTAGTACATAAAAGTTTGTTTTATGTACTAAAAGAAAATTTATTTTATTTCGTGTAGGTCATTTGTGGTGCACTCAACCAGCGCTTTCTTAGTTACAACTTGTTTTAACAATTTTAAACGTATTTATTGATTTTTATTCAATAGCTCAACAATAAGGACTTTTATACAAACTTTCAACCCCTATTTTACCCTTTAGGAGTGGGTCTACTAAATAAAACGACCCTACCCACCAAATTTTATGGCTGTAACTTTAACTTTTGTTCAGCGATGACGAATCAGTCAATCGGGACATTTTATGTTATAAGTATAGATAGTACAAATGGACGTCTCTTTGTCTGTCTATTATACTGACATGGCTAAATCGTTAGACGAATTTTGATGGCATTTGATATGCATTTAGTCAAAGACACCAAATTAAAAATTTGTCATTTTATCAAAAAGCAAAACCCAAAGATCTATAATGATAGATAAGACTTTATACAAAAATCTGATCTGATGATTTAGTGCCAGTGATGATATAGTCGCCTCTGTGGTCTAGCGGTCCCGGTGTTGGACTTGACTGCATGAGGTCCCGGGTTCGATTCCCGGGTCAGACAACAAAAACAAAAATACTTTTTTCCAATTTTCTAATAAAAAAACATGTTGATTGGGATTGAATATGTGCCCGGTTGGCGATAGACTTGCCATCTATAACATCGTGGGACTTAGTGTCTTCGGCTATTTGTGGGTGCACTGGTTGTGCCTCTGCCTAAATTTTCGGGAATATGGGCGTGAAGATACTTACTTTTTTATCATAATATATTTTAAAATGCATAGTAAATGTATACAAATAAACGTACATACGTATATAACAACATATTAAACGACTTATAATATGTAGAAAAATAAATATACTTTGTAAAATTTAGCACCAGGAAATCTGCTAGTTTGCCTTCATTCGATAAAAGAAAACAAACACGATTATTAATTAGTTATAAACATTAGGCTTAATAATGAAGCACAGAAAAAAAAGTCTCCACTTTAGGTATTATATCTCCATTAGGCCCCATGTGGCGATTTGACATTTTTTTACTAAAATTACAAAAAAATTCAAAACGATATTACATACCTTTTAATAACATCCTACTAGTAGCTTTTGGTGTAGTCCAAAATGCACTTGTCGCTTCATGATAAAATTAAAGGAAGCTCCTCAAAATTGTGACCAATCTTTTTAACAAAGAACCATGAAAATCGGTTGGCTATTGGCTGAGTATAAACATACAATAAACCTACTTAAACTGACAACCTCTCTTTTTTTAAGTCGATTAAAAGCGGCAAATATCTAGTGCATATACAAAACATTAATTAAAAATAAATAAAAATTACTTACCGCTGTCAAGTCTAAGGAGACACTGAATAACGAATGTTAAAAATTCTTTGAATAAATTTGAAACTCAATGTGCACACTAGATGTACAAAAATTTGAACAGAATCGACCTTCAGTGTTTCGGATCCGTTCCTTACTTTTCATAAAACTAATTATAAATATTAAAGCATGTTTAATGAAACAGTAATCAGATTGTAAATCACAACAATATTAAATATTATGAACTTGATAATAACTTTGTGAATAAAATTACTTTGTGTGGTCTTGATTTTACGTTTAGCTGTAAAAAAAAACTATAAAAATGACATCTAACAGTCACCTTTAATATATCAATTCACCATAAGCTCTTTATTATTTCAATTTAACAGTACGAATTCAACTATTGGTCGAAATTCGACAATAATAAATTTTAATATCTTGTTGATAAGAACGCCATCTTCATTTCTCAAGACCAACTACTTTGTTTCCAAACCTTTTAGCGCGCCATCTGTGATCTTTTATTGTTATCATCAATATATATTTTATTTGTGTGTGTCAAATGCATGGTAGTGTGGGTAATGTTTTATTTATTGATTTAATGTACTTTGTAAGCATTATTATTATAAAATTATTAGCGTTCTGCACTTCTCCTATACATAAACTATAAGTGTGTCAAATTTTATGCTCCTGTGTCCCTGAAATTTTAGTTCAAAGGGGTCCAAGGTTTTGGCATCATGTATTAATATACAGATTTCAATAGCACTTATTGCTATCGGAGAAAGACAACCTTTATAATATATGTTATAAAGTTGCTTATAAAGGCGAACATTTAGCAAGATGGTAATAATACAGCTTTAAACGCTCATGGTAGGGCCCCAGCTGTTGGACTTGACTTCATGAGGTCCGATTCGCGGGTTGGGCAACAAAAACAAAATATGGTTTTTCCTATTTCCTGATAAAAAAAACGTGGTTTGGGATTGGATATGTGTCCGGTTGGCGATAGGCGTGCCACCTATCACATTGTGGGACTTAGTGTCTTCGGTTAATCGTGGGTGCCCTGGATGTGCCTGTGCCTACTTCTTCGGGGATATGGACGTGAAGATATTTACCTCTATTATTTTCTTTACTATCATACATCTAAAAACTTTTGATGATGTTTAGATGAGATGAACCATCTCTTGACTACGAGATCTAACAATATTTTTAATAATTAATTTATTTTCCCGTGTTGGTCCGGGTTCCTTTGTAGAATAGGCCATTTGCCTTCCTACCAGGCAGCTCGTCAAAGGCGAGCATAGGCTTACCATCACTAACACCGTGACATGTGACTAGGTGGTAGAGTTTCGCAGCGACTCGCCCGGATTGGTACTACCGCCTTAACTATTCCTGCCGCCATAACGTCATGACGTGTTCCGGTTCGCAGGGTAAGGTAGCCGGTAAACTTACTTTTGCTCGAGGTCTAACATCACGGCCTCACATCTCGGAACATGACACTGAAATCATGGCGGCAGGAATAGGTAAGGCGGTGAATACCTACCCGTAAGAGTTGAAGCATAGAACTCTTCCACCAGTGATTTTGTTGGTTTAACCTTTGCTCGACTTTTATGAGATGCCTAACAGGAAAGCAGATGGTCTATGCTATGTAGAAGACTCACTGGGATATATTTTTTTTATGATATTAGAAGGCGCTTGTTTACCTTCTGTCTGGAAAATAATAGACGGGTAAGAAATTCCCGCTGCCTAGAGACACCAAAGGTGGTAATGGTGCGTTGCCAACCTGAGGCCGGGACGTTAGGCCTAGAGCAAAAATAAGTTTACCGGTTGCCTACCCTTCGAACCGGAACACGTCAACGGCAAGCATTGACGTTATGGCAGCAGGAATCGGTAAGGCGGTGGTACCAATCCGGACGAGTCGCTGCGGAACTCTACCACCTAGTCATATATCACGGTGCTAGTGACGGTAAGCCCCTGCTCGCTTTTTACGAGCTGCCTGAAAGGGAGGGAGATAGTCTAGGTATTCTGTAAAGGAGCCCGGATATGATGTCTGCAGTAAATTTATTAAAAGTGTTAAGTTTTAATTGTGTAGCTCTAAAAAAACTCAGTGCAGTATTTTTTAAGGTTTAGGCATTAACGTCAGTATTTCGCCATTACTCAAGTAGAACTTTGCATCACATTAAATAAAATCGGCGTTCAATCATAATTAGTCATAAGTCATAAGTCGTCAATAAGTCATGTCAGGTCTTGGGTAAAGCGGTGGCCTCATTACTCAAGCTCATGTACTGAGGTTTGGCGGCAACGAGGAAAAACACGATACGCTAATTTCTTCGTGATTTTTTCATTTGTGCACTTTCACTGAACAAAATTGTACAAAATGCCACCAAAATTGACTAATTTCGCTCGATCTAATAAACAATAAATTCAAAAAACTGTGACTATCTTTTCTCTCGATGGCGCCAAAACCCTACCCCGGTGTAGTTGTTGACTCACTGACAATATTAGTATTAAAAATGATTAAAATCCTAAACGTAAAATTTTAAGCCCAGAATGCATGTTATAGGGAATGGAAGTTCTTATAAATCTCCTGAAGCCCTAGAGTGAGTGAGTATCTTCACGCCCATATCCCCAAAGAGGTAGGCACAGGCACAACTAGGATACCAACGACTTGCTGAAGAAACTAAGTCCCATAATATGATAGGTCACTATCGCCAACCGGGGACCATATCCAATCCAGAGCAACTTTTTTTTGATTAGAAAGAAAAAATTAAGCTCTAGAACGCTGAAAATTTATTTGTAAACAACTACTAGTACACAAACAACATGGAATATCTAAACTTTTTAACTTTTATCACCCCATGCTATAAACTATCTACCTATTTTGTATGAATATATAACATGTCTACCACATAACATGCCTATCACATTGTGGGACTTAGTGTCTTCGTCTCGTCGTGGGTGCCTTGATTGTGCCTCTGCCTAACTCTTCGGGGATTTTGGCGTAAATATACTTTTTTTTGATATAACATGACTAGAAAATACTTGCGTAGGTAGCATTGGTGGTAATGCTGTTGTTAACAAACTAAGCTTAGTTTAGATGCATGCTATATTTTTCAAATGAAAAAATAACAAGAGAGATGTAACGTTTTAGATTAGTCAGGACATGTCAAATCGTGCTGTTTTTAATCAACATTTTCCGAGGGTTAACTTAAACTTCTGTAGAAATGTCGTATACAGACTAATCTGACAGCACTGAAAGTGTTTTGTCTCTTTCTATAATTTTCGTTGAAAGAAGATAGCGATAATTTAAAATTAGTTTAGAGAGTGCGCAATAAAATTAGCACCAACCTACGCCCAGAATATTAACACAGGTACCTATGCTAATCTTCTGGTTACCGCATCTTCTAGTACGGAAAACTTCAATGACTAGCATTGATGTTATGGCCATTTTAGTGCTAGCTTCTACGAGACCATACATTGTGAAAAATGTTTGAAATGTCATATAGGTACCTTACTAGAGTCAAGCTTCTCAATTTAAACGCTCGGAATTCTATTTCTAAGTTTAAGAAAAACTTAGCTATTTCGTCACAAAAAAGTGGTTTGGTCAAATAAAAAAAAATATTTTATAGTTCCATAGTTTTTATAATATGAAATAATGATTTAATTGATTTTCGTTGAATATTGGATATTTTACTATTTGCGTGATAATAGAAATACCATCTTTTATATATTTTGCACTGATCATGATAATATGAGCCTGAGATTCCTGGACAAGTACCTAACACAAATTAAATCTAACCCCAAAGTAAGCAAGTTAAGTATATGTTTGTGTTAGGGCTGTTAGTCAACGACTTTGATACATAGATATTCTTAAATAGATACCAGAATAAATTTAATAAACACCCAGACCCGGCAATGCAGACATCTTAATGTTCATCACACAAATGCCTGCCCCCGTCGGGAATCGAAACCGAGCCTCGCGGTTGATCGGTGTAGTTAGTCGAGGCAGCCAAAAAAAAGAAGTAAAGTATGTGTGAGGAAAAAAAAGAAATTGTATGAAATAGAATTATATTAAAGGAAGTGTTTAATAACCGACATAATAAAGAAACACACATTTTGTAAGAACATATTTAAGTTGTTGATAGGTATAAAAAACAAAATACACATACATTATTCATATACTACTCCAGCTAGTCTATTGTATATATCTATTGTATCTATACATAACTGGAAAAAAATGTACAATCACAAAAGTTGCTAACGTGTGCTGTAACAAGATTTTAAAATAAAAACCGTTCACAGTACGGTGATTTTTTTAACTTAATATAGTACCTAAAGTAAATTTGTTTTAAATTTAATAAATATACTTTTTGATATGTTGTCATCTAGCGGACTTTATTCGAACTTAAATTATCATTACATTTCGTAATTATGTAAAGTACCTAAAAGGATGAAGACTGGTTTTAATAACGATTCTATAAAAAAACAAATAGATGGCGTTAAAGTAATAAAGTAAAACTCATAAATACTTTTCGTGTAGTGTCCTAGTCATATTTATCTATAGCAGAAGCCAGATATCTTTGTTTAATTTATATTATATGATTTATACATTTGTAATCAACGTCACTTTATATCATATAGACTGTGTGTCATTATGCAACAAATTAAAGATATACTACCAAAGTAGATTGTTTAGGTAGGTACCCGCCAGTTACATAACACGTACCTATACTTACCTTCAAATTAGGAAAATAGCCTCAATGAATAACAACTTTGTCAAATTTATTGACTATGACGGTGAGCTTTTTCATAGTGGTAACAACATTACATTTATAGAGGCATTTTTACAAACTCATAATGTCTGTCTTTTTTTTTTCATTTCAGCCAAATAAAGTACCTATAATTAGAATAATATATCAAAAAGTCGTAGCTTTCAGGCCTTCGTCGTACCTATTTCAAAAGCCGTTTTTTATGAATATCCACAATACAGATATGAGCGGTCCTTGGCTATTGAACTTGGATCTGAGTGACTTGGACAGGTAACTAGGTTAGCTCAAAGAGTATAAATGTGCCTACATTTTTTTCAAGTCTAAAGCTCAATTTTTATGCATTTAATTTGTAACAACCCTTAATCTATGTCAAAAACGTTAAAAACTGCCTAGGCACCTGAAAGTATTAATAATAATTATGATTATCGGTATTATTAGTACAAATGTCTTGCTAAGAGGAATGCGTACCCACTAGCTTGAAAGCGGGGCCACTTCTCAAGTAGCGCGAAGGGCAGGTAGATAAAAACCTTACTTACCAACGTCAAAGTAGAAACGCTAATACTTAAAAAGTTCTTAAAAAACATTATTTGAGAATAAAATTCATTGCCTGACATGCACTGCCAGACACTTTCCGTGTACCATTCCTTCTGCCAACCTATTAACAAAATACTGTACGAATAATCTTGAAACTTTCAGCTTTCCTAAAATGACGTAGGTCTGGGTGCTTTAGATCTTTGTCATGTTGCATCGCTCTCGTAGCAGCAGTGTTATCCTAATATGCAAGTTTAACGGTAACCCTATTATCTGAATCGGAACATGACAATGCAATTATGGTAGCACGAATATATAAAGCGGATCCTTACTCAGACAAGTTACTGAACCGCAGTTGGCATTGTTTGTGATGATTCATTTAACTTATGCTTGCCTCAAAGGTAGATATTACAAGGGACCAAGACCAGCGCGTGAAACTGCAGAGACCGTGGGTGCCGGCAGCAGGGTGCAAGGTGGTGCAACTGCACCCCCCTATCCGGAAAAAAAGTAGATAGAAAAAATTACCTGACTGAACTTGCAGGAGAGTAATGATTTTCGAGAGTGTGTATGTATGTTTGTGTTCGTATGTAAAAATGTATGTTGCTATACATGTTTATTCCGATGTTTTATATTGGTTAATAGTATGTATAGATGCACCCCCCTGAAAACAATCCTGGCGACGCCCATGGCGGAGACCATCCTTAATGCTAATCAATGTGCCTAGAGCATTCCTTTCGTCATTTCTAATGTCTTCCATCAGAAAGATTAAAGTAAGCGATAATACTGATAGTATAACGATAAAGGTTCAGTCAACCTTATCCATTGCTGCTTGGTACCTGCACGGTGTACTTGTGTGTTACTTCTGATATCTTTATAATCTTACTAATGAGTATTTTATAAAATAACCTTTATAAGTGCAAATCAAGTGATAGTGTCTAATGGTACCAGTCCATAAAATTCACAGGTAATTTGTCTTTATAATGAACTTGTTTTAATAAAATTGTTTTTCATATAATATGGCGATTGAAGTCAATCTTCAGTTTTTTAAATATTTGACATATTGTAAATCGAAGCCAATGTCTAAACTTCGACGTTTGCTTTTCTTGCAAAGGTTTTGTTACAAAAATATTATGGATTGATCGACATGACCAGATTCCATTTTAATTTTGTTAACGAAATCCAACAACGCAAGGTTTGAATTCTCACATTCAATCTCCGGTTTCATCCTTCCACATGATAGTTCGTCCCATGACTTTTATTAGCTAAAAAAAAAGTATCTTCACGCCCATATCCTCGAAGAGGTAGGCAGAGGCACAACCAGGGTACCCACAACTAACCGAAGATACTAAGTCCCACAAAGTGATAGGTGGCAAGCCTATCGCCAACCGGTCACATATCCAATCCCGAGCAATATTTTTTTATGAGAAAATTGGAAAAACCAAATTTTCTTTTTGTTGCCCGACCAAGGATTTGAACCCGGGACCTCATGCAGTTGGACTTGCCAACACCTGAAACGCAAGACCACAGAGGCGACTTTATTAGCTACACTAGGTATACGGCATATTGGAAATGTGTCCTGATCCCGTTAAGGGGGTATAGATGAGGTCACTAGCTAACTAATTACCCATGAGTATGCGGGGAAAAAGTGAACCAATCACGAGTTATATTATTTTTTCCTTTTTAAAAAAAAATTGGGTAATACAACTTTTAAAACAAGATTTAAAAAAAACTACGGCGTATTTTAGTATAAATATTTATTATCCAGTTACAGCTTACTCTAGTACATTATAAAACACAATAAAATAAATAAAAACCTTCATAGTTTTGAAATAAGAGATAGAAAACTCGACATTTTTTATGATTTTTACAATGTTGTTTGGAATAAAGTGTATTTTTTTTTCAAAAAATCACCAATGTACTTGGACGGCAGAACATTTTAAAAACATCTACACATTATTAACTATCCAACAAGATACAATCATTTTCACAAAAAGTTACATTAAGATTAATAAACATAAACAGGAAATGAACCTTGAATTTGAAATTTTCATTTTAATCAGTGCAAACATTTTATAGCTGTAAATCAATTAGAACACTAGATCTAGCGTTGCCTTAAATTGATTTACAGCTCATTTTCAAAGTGAGATCCTCTATTCCTAATGCAAATACGCATTCTCTTCCTAAGACTAGTTTTCACTACAGCACTTGACAAATTATTTTTATTAGTTCTGGTGCACTTACAATACGGCTTTTTAGCTCTTCTATTGAAGAGACAGGAGAAATGTCGTAGACTAAACTTTTCATATGCCCCCAAACGTAATAGTCCATGGGCGTAAGGTCTGGGGATCTTGCCGGCCAAGGGATCGGTCCTCCTCTACCGATCCACCGGTCGGGAAAATTTGCATTTAACCACTGTCTCACGGTAATTCTAAAATTTGCCGGACATCCATCGTGTTGGTAGATCATTTCCTGTCTCGTTTGTAGAGGCACTTCTTCAAGCAGAGAAAACATATCCTCTCGCAAATTATTTGGCAGAAAATGTGGTCCAATTAAATTATCATTTATTATTCCCATCCACACGTTCAGAGAAAAGCGTCGCTGCGATCCTTGCGGCCTCTTTTTATTGGGATTTTGTTCTGATTTTGGGGCCTACAAATGTGCATTATGGTAATTCGTTATACCATCTTGGTCAAATTTCGACTCGTCCGTCCATAAATTTTTTTTTAGAAAGCTTAGATTTTCCGCATCGGCATTCAGCATGAATCTGCAGAAATCTAAACGTCTGGCAGGATCTCCTTCTTCAATTACGTGAACTGGCGTATAATGATATGGATACAACCCAGCTGTATGCATGGTAAACCAAACTTTCCTCTGCGACATGCCTAAGCGGTTCGCCGCCACATTCGTGGATATGGTAAGATCTTCTTGAAAAATACGAAGTACCGCTTCTTCATCATCTGGGGCATACACGCGTGGTCTACCAAAATCAGTGTGTCGCCTTTTCACGCTTCCCGTCTCTCTGACTCGTCGAAACACGTCAATAAAAACAGTGTTATCGGGTATTAGGCGATTAGGAAAGCGACGCATGTACTCACGACGAGCAGCTGCAGCATTGCATTATCCGTAAAAATACATGATATCGGCGTATTCCTCATTAGAGAATAAATTTCGTTGTGCAGATATTACAATCCTTTAATATCGCCAAATCAGTATAGAGCAATCAGTCAAAGTCCAGTTCACAAGCCAAGTCACAAAAGATATTAGAAACAGTCCAGTGAGTAGTGCGAGGTCAAATAATAAGAATAATCTTGTGTATTTAAGAGGTATCCGTAACGTACGAGTGGTAGAAACATCCTACTTGAAGACTTATAAAGTGCATTACAAAGTTTGAAGCCTTTTATCTTAATGAATTTTGCACTAATACAATATGTCGCCGCTTTTGTTAGGTAAACATAAAAACAGATAAAAAAGGCAATAAACTAATTTTCGAGACCTTTTAATTTATGACTCTTAGCTTTTCAACAGGCCCTTTTGTCTATTCATGGCTAAGCCTACTGTCTTTTGTCGCATTATAAGTTATCTTGTTTAAGAAACATACCGACATT
>NJDC01003633.1:183868-220921 GCA_002245475.1 Calephelis virginiensis
AGAGGTAGGCAGAGGCACAACCAGGGTACCCACAACTAACCGAAGATACTAAGTCCCACAATGTGATAGGTGGCAAGCCTATCGCCAACCGGTCACATATCCAATCCCGAGCAACATTTTTTTTATGAGAAAATTGGAAAAACCAAATTTTCTTTTTTTGCCCGACCAGGGATTTGAACCCGGGACCTCATGCAGTTGGACTTGCCAACACCTGAAACGCAAGACCACAGAGGCGACTTTATTAGTTACACTAGGTATACGGCTTATTGGAAATGTGTCCTGATCCCGTTAAGGGGGTACACCCCCTAAGGGCTACACCCCCTTAATGGGATCGGGACATATTTCCAATAAGCCTGTATAATTTAAAGGGTATTTACGAGTATTATTCAGCACTTCTTTTCAATGTAACGTTTTATTTTTTCTGTAATATAGCTTTCCAACATTTTTTGATTTTGTTAGGTGGTAAAAATGGTAAATTTGCTGTCAATCTTGTAAGTTTTCGATTTTGAGGCGTTAAGTTTCGTTGAATTTTCTTTGCATTTTTCCACACCATTTTACTATAACTAGTGGTCGCCCACTCGTCGAAATTTGACCATTTTAATATCTTGTTGATAAGAATGCCATCTTGGTTTCACAAGACATACTACTTTGTTTCCTGAATAGTTAGTGCGCCGTCTGTGATCTTTTATCGTGACCATATTTGTTTGTGTGTGTCAAATGCATGGTAGTGTGGGTAATGTTTTATTTATTGATTCAATGTACTTTATAAGCATTATAATTGAAAAATATTAGCGTTCTGCATTTCTCCTACACATCGACGATAAGTGTGCCAAATTTCATGCTCTTCCGTTAGCGCAATTATCGTAAACAGGGTCCAAAGTTTTGGCATCACGTATTAATATATAGATGATATAAACAACCAGACAGTTGTGCATCAGGATAATTATGTTCAGGATACTACTACTATCTATCAGGATAAGTATGGATATTGTGCTCTGTGTTATGCTGTTATTACGGCTTGTTCGAAATCTGCCTTGAATTCTTCAATTTGTAAATTAAATTTGTTCTTTATGAATTCGAGTAGACGAACATAGGTTTCAGTAGTTTTATTTGGAAGTATCTTCACGCCCATATCCCCGAAGAGGTAGGAAAAGGCACAACCAGGGCACCCACGACTAGCCGAAGACACTAAGTCCAACAATGTGATAGGTGGCACATTTATATTTGTTCATTTCCATGTAGACCTCCTAAAAGACAGACAGCAGTGAGATTGAGTCCGGCGTATAATTGTTTTGTTTGCACCTGTAGTAATTGAAACATTACACCAATAATCGGGGTTTTTTCTTATGATATTGGAAGGCAAGCAAGCAGACGGATTTCCTGATGGTATGAAATTCTCGCTGCCTAAAGACACCAAAGGTGGTAATGGAGCGTTGGCAACCTGAGGCCGGGATGTTAGACCTCGAGCAAAAGTAAGTTTACCGGCTACCTTACCCTCCAAACCGGAACACGTCATGACATCATGGCGGCAGGAATAGGTAAGACAGTGGTATCAATTCGGATGAGTCGCCATCACTAACACCGTGACATCTGAATGTCACGGTATTAGTGACGGTAAGCCTATGCTCGCCTTTTACGAGCTGCCTGGCAGGAAGGCAGATGGTCTGTTACCTTGAACATCCTCAATTTTCTCTAAGAATTTGGTTTAGTGGGTACATAAACTATCAACCTCCTGCAATTTGACTTGAATTATATGACCTGTACACCTACGTGGTCCTATCTTTTTTAGACATTCTCTTACGTCCTTTAATTAATTCTGATAACTTGTGAGCCATGGAATAACCTGTATATTTTAATAACATTGTTGTGAACCTACTTATTACATAAAGGCTCAATTAATATGCTAAATACTCAGTCTTATTGCCTGTCAGTAATGAATTTATGTAAGAAGTATTATACCACATACTTTTATTATTGGATACAAATCGCCAAGCTAATACTAGACACATTTGTGCTCTAGCGGTTCAGTTATTGGACTTGACTGCTTGAGGTCCAGGGTTCGAAATTGGAGTTTTCCAATTTTCTAATTGAAAAAAAAAACGTTGTTCGGGATTGGAAATGTGTACGGTTGGCGATATGCTTGCCACCTATCACATTGTGAAACTTTGTGTCTTCGGCTAGTCGTGGGTGCCCTGGTTGTGCCTCTGCTTACCTCTTCGAGGATATAGGCGTGAAGATACTTACTAGATCCGTATAGAATAGAATAGATCCGTTCGTAATCTAACTTTGCTGTATGTACCTTTTGCTTCTACAAATTATCGGAAAAACACTTTCATAATAAGACCTACTGATAGTCTTAATAAGCTTCATAGTGATATTGATATTTTATATCCCTGAAATGAATACAGAATTGCTACCCCAATAGCCGACGTTGTCGCGTCAGCATTCTATATCCTTAGCCATGAAATATCATCATCAGTCAGTACACTCTGAATCCTCAAACGTACCGGTTGCTAATTCCTTAAAAGTTATTTCTATATTAAGTGTCCTTATTCTAAATTAAGTGGATTGAACCGTAAAATGAGGTGAATAGGGACAATTTACAACTTCACACAGATTTTTTGAATAATTTTTAAAGGAAATATAGCTGTACTATGATTTTTTTTATGATATTGGAAGGCAAACAAGCAGACGGATTTCCTGATAGAAAAAAATTTACGCCGCCTAGAGACACCAAACGATGCGTTGCCAACCTGAGGCCGTTTTGTTAGACCTCGAGCAAAAGTAAGTACCTTACCCTCCAAACCGGAACACGTCATGACGTTGTGGCGGCAGGAATAGGTAAGGCGGTGGTACCAATCCGGGTAAGTCGCTGCGAAACTCTACCACCTAGTCAGATGTCACGGTGTTAGTGACAAAAAGCCTATACTGGTGGATGGTCTATTCTGCAAAGGAACCCGGACCAACATAAAATATATGAGTCTAAGTGGTATCTTTAAAAAAAAATGGTTGAAAAAACTATGCATTTGGCATTAAGATTAATGCAAAAATCTTAAACATGTGTGAATTCCCTATTCGCCCGCGCAGAATTTGGGTTGATGAATGGAGTATCAATCGGAAAATGTACAAGGGTTGGTACAAGTGCAACCTAATTTATTTTGACCGACTTTTAAAAATAAGAGCTTATGTGTTCGACTGACTTTTTTAATTTACATTTATCGAAATCTTGAGTATGGATTTCTTTGTCAATGTTTGCCGATTCATTCCAACTAACTTTTCAAATTTCACTCGCAAAAAATCGAATTCTAGGTCGAGATTTTGCAGTTTCATTTGGTTATATTTATTAACTTAGCAAATTATCAGTACCTCAGTTTAACACTAAACACTGGCTAGTAAAATAGTTTCAAATAAATTAATATTATTGTACAACAGCGATCAGTAAAAACGAGAAGTACAACCAACAATTAAATATTTATTCTCTTTATTATATTCGTAAAACATGTTTATTGATCCTGCTGCAAAATAATTTTCTATTTACAAATTATTAAATTTTTTATCTTTTATTAAGTTATTAGAATATAACAACTAAATTTAAAAAAAATGTCATTGCCTACCAATGATCATATTAGTTATGTTATAGTCTCTGATAAGGATAAAGCAATTATTAAGTGATAATCATGCAATTAAAACATTAAGACCTAATAACTTATAAACTTTATAAAGGATGTTGACGGAAAACAGAAATATAAAGGAGATTGAGCTTTTTTGTATGAAGCCTGGCTTAGTGTCTGGCAGTAATTTTGTGTTTTTTTTTTTCAAAATGGTGGCGCACTACAAATTGCCACAAATATGAATCGTCGCGGTCGTAATTCAAAAACGTTAAACCAACTTTATTTCACCGAATATTTCTCTAAAAGATAATGAACTAAGACTGTCATGGCTACAAAAATACAACTTTGAATATAATTTTGTTAATTTGAGCCAAATCCTCATCATCGTTTTCTTTTGAAAATAGCTAAACTAAACTAAACGTGACACTTTAGAATATGTTGACCTTAATACTTTTTTGTTTATACAAGTATCCCCTATCTATATTTAGTAGGAAAAATCGTGCGCTGACATTTTAAAAAAGACACAAAATGGCGGCGGTTGACTAAGCCACAAAGGTTCAAACCCCTTTGGTAAGTCTTATTATGAGACGTTAAAATACACACATGTTAAGAAATTATGTTTTTTCTTATAAAATTACGTATTAAGAACCATGTTCAAAAAAACGTAAATATAATGACATATAAAATAAAAGTTAATTTACAAAATTTTAATTGCTAATTGATAAGTGAGCTTTACCTATTCATACATTAGTCGTCCCTATTCCACTTATTCTTGTCCCTTCTAACCTCTTTTTCGTTGCTATTTGCAACTAAGCCATCCCAATTCACTCCAAAAACAAGAAATTTTTCACGTTTTTCAAATTTATCAAAAAAAATATTAAAATCTTTATTAACTGTGACTGATGATAAATAATGGTCAAAACACTAAACAATACATTTTATTACTAGTTAAAGACATAACACTTCAAATGTTCTTACTTTAAAATACTGTTATTCAAATATATTTTTTTGCTGATTTGCAGTTTAATAAATGTGAATTCAGTATTACCATTTTAAAGTTTAAGCAATTGAGTATAATACTAAAAAAATAATATAAATTGCTTTAAATTTGTGATAATTACCGACTTTCAAAAACTTTTTCCGGATGGCAACGGCAAGGGATCTTTAAAATTAGGTCCCCAAATCAACTTCCGAATCTAAAAACTAAAAGAAACATTAAAAAGTGGCAGTGAAAAAGTGTATCAATATTTCTTCGAAAAACTATAAACTACGAAACCATTCGCTATACTATCATCGTCGTAATAACATAAGAATTTCAAACTATTATTATTGAACTATCAGTGTATTGGCAAAATAATCTTCTCATAATCAACGCACAGCGTCACATTGGAATGCAGTTTATCTCCCGGATGCAGCTATCGGCTAACGGCCAATATTAATAATCAATCCTAATCCAAAACTTGCTGTCCAAGATTAATATTTTGATCCATTTTTATGTTATCGCTTGCCAATAACATATATGTGGACAGGATAAATATGGCAATTAGGTATGGGATAGGCCGCCAGATACGCAGCTATCTAGATTGCTTGAAATCCATTAGATTGAGATACATTATTAACATTGGCCGTAAGACGCTGTGCCAGTTCATGCTGTGAGACTTGGTTTTATTCATTGTTAAATTGTGTGGTACTAATTTCACGTTGCAATCTATGTTCCTATTTTTTTAAACTAAAATTTTGTACAATTTTCATACCAAAAATAATAATATCAAGTTAGCATTTCAATTATATATTAATAATATTGTATTGTAAACAAAATTTCGGACACAAAAACAAAATTTGTTACGGAAACCCTTCAAGTACCGCAACATACTTCACTACCATCAGAATCCGAAGATGATAAGCTCCTGGAGAACCAGAGGTCTACGAAATCAAAACGGAATAATGCCACAATTGCACAAAATTTAAATGGCAGTAAGCTAAACTTAAACGTCTTATTAAAATTTATTAAACCATTTGATGGGAACAGGAATCTTAAATTCTTTTATCATAAACTGTAATAATGCATACATCTTAGCGTCCCCAACACAAAGTCCAATAGTTATTAAAAACATATTGTGTCAACTTAGTGGTAAAACAGAGACTACTTGCTCTGTTAAAGAATTTCAAAACTGGGACCAGCGAAAAGACTTCTTAAGAACACAGTTTAGTGAAAGAAAATATTTTTCGCACCTACTAAAGGAACTGCAGGAGATTAAACAGCTCCCTGGAGAAAATGTCAGTTCCTTGTCATTAAAAATAGAGAAAACACTGTCACAATTACTCACAGAAATAACATTAAACATCACTTAAGCCAAAGAGTTACCAGGTAGAATAGCGGCCATGGAGGAATTAGCCCTCTATCATTTTACTATTAGCTTGCATCCGCGCATCTCAAATATAATTAGATGCAAATCGCCAGAACCTTCTGAACGCATCGAAGAACGCATCCAGGAGACTATCTATCGGGGTAGTAGTAACAACTGAGACCTCAACATACTAGTAATTTTCAATATAACATTCTCTAGGAAGGTGGAACCAACTATAAAAACATAAAAACAAAAACCTTCGTCATCATATCAGCCGATTATTTGTAACTACTGTTAGAATCCTAGTCATTTGATTGAGAACTGCGTCAAAAGACAATAATATCATAAAATGTGGGGCACATTATTCTATACTAGTAATTGCTGTAATTCTGATAATAATTTGTACTATTATTTATAAGTGTTATGCTAAGCTGTATCCAATCAAAGGCAACCAAAATCATTTAAAAATGATTCCAATATGTGACAGAAACAAATATATCCAAACAGAAGAATTGTCTGCAACTGATGATAACTTGGAAGATCTTACCCCTAAAATCCGTGTAAATATTTGATGACTTTCATTCTAAATTAATTTTATGTCATAAACTTTAAATATATTTAAAGTTATAATATATTTAAAGTTTATTTTCTATGGGAGGAGGTTTTATATCTGCGAAATGTATACAGAATTGCTACCCCAATAGCCAACGCTGTCGCGTCAGCATTCTATGTCCTTAGCCATGAAACATCATCATCAGTCAGTCCACTCTGAATCCTCAAACGTACTGATTGCTAATTCCTTAAAAGTTATTTCTATATTAAGTGTCCTAATTCTAAATCAAGTGTATTGAATACAATAAATATGGTATATTAAAATGATTTCTTTTTTAAAAAGTGGACTCTTAAACCGCGTGTAACAGAACCCTTCCACATAAATCAAACTCAAATAAGGCGTCATCTTTCGAACTTGTTTTTTGAAAAGAAATATATAGTCAAATTGATACATTGTACACAAATTGTGGCTGTTATAAGTATACTGCTGTCTATTTATGAAAACTCTTAATTGGCTTATTTTGTTACTTTTATTTACATAATTATTGTGTTAAATTGCTATGAGTTTTCTGAATAAATAAATGAGGTACTTCGAAGTGTTGGTGACGTGTCTGTATAATACTAAAATCTATAACTGAAATGCAACGCAGCCACACATTTAGCAAATCAGGCGTGAAGAATTCGACAGGATTTTTTTTCTTCATTAATTTAAAATTCAGTTTACTATCTACATATAGTTTATTATAAATAGATATATAACAGATATATAACGCGAATGTGGATGAATATTTAAACCCGGGAAGATTTTGGTTAACATTCCATAATCAAATCACTAGGGTTCTATCTAAGGGTGATTTCAAAAGTATCTGAAAGTAGCGTGTTTGTATAAAAAGAGTAATGAATTTGGATGAAACTAAGGAGGTCCACAACGATCATGACATTTAGTACTCGATACTTTCTGCTTCCACTGTGACAGATATGTATGTACGTACGTACGTATGTATGTATGTATGTATGTATGTATGTATGTATGTATGTATGTATGTGTGTGTGTGTGTGCGTGTGCGTGTGCGTGTGCGTGTGCGTGTGCGTGTGCGTGTGCGTGTGCGTGTGCGCGTGCGCGTGCGCGGGCGCGTGCGCGTGTGCGTGTGCGTGTGCATTAATTATTTCCAGAAAATAATGTATCGCGAACTATCGCCGGAGTTGGCCATAATTGCTAAAGAAGAGTTGAATGAAAACCCTCAGCAAGTGGCCAATGACTTACAAAATATAAAAGATTGGATAGCTAAACAACCTCACTTAAAAGCAAGGACAGGTACGTAGAAATGCATAAATTTGTTACAATTGAATTAGATTTAATTTGTTTCTTAGATTGGAAAGGTGAAAGTGGTTTGGTTTGTTGGACCTTTTTTCACATCTTGTCACATCGTGACATCTGACTAGGTGGTAAAGTTTCGCAGTGACTCGCCCGGATCGGTACTACCGCCTTACTTATTCCTGCCACCATAACATTAGTGTTTGCCGTTAACGTGTTCCGGTTCGGAGGATAAGGTAGCCGGTAAACTTTTGCTCAAGGTCTTACATCTCGACCTAAGGTTGGCAGCGCACCGTTACCACCTTTAGTATCTCTAGGCGGCATGAATTCCATACCATCACGAAATCCGTCTGATTATTTCAATATTATAAAAAAAGATCTTAACAGAGCAGTAATAGGTTATAATTTTGGTTTGTGGAAATAGTTTGAAGGCTAACCGCTGGATAGTGATAGGTTCATGCTACTTTTATCATAAACTCTATACACTATTTTTTGAAGGAGATCTAACAGCCATAGGCATAGCTGGTACGTTTATAGAGCGACTAAAAAATATGAAAAAAAGGTTTAAAATATTCTACCGTTTTTTGGCGTAGATTGTTCCCATTTATATATTTTGTCGTATTTATATAGATTACGTCTTTTCGCAACTGTGTAAAATTAGATAAATGAAGAGCCAATATCCTTCACTGGAAATCCAAAAATCAATTAAATCAATATCATTAATATTAATACTCATATCCAAAATTTCATCACATATGTAAATATTATTACATCCTAACCATTTTTCGCATTCAAATACTATAATGCCCGTTTTGGTCCGGGTCCTCTGTGTAGAATAGACCATTTACCGTCCTGACTGGCAGCTCGTAAGAGACGAGCAAAGGCGAAATGTGTCGTTTTTAACAAGACTGCTGGTTGTCGAGTGCTCTGCAGCAATTGAAGCAGGTAGGGATCCACCACCTTTTTCCTGATACCTTAATGAATGCCTGTGTGGTCTAGCGGTTCAGTTGTTGGACTTGACTGCCTGAGGTCCCGGGTTCGAATCCCAGGTCGGGCAACAAAAAGAAAATTGGGTTTTTCCAATTTTCTAATAAACTAAAAACGTTGCTCGGGATTGGATATGTGCCCGATTAGCGATATGCTTGTGGGACTTAGTGTCTTAGGCTAGTCGTGGGTGCCTTGGTTGTGACTCTGCCTACCTTTTCGGGGATATGGGAGTGAGATACTTTACTTTACTTTCATGTTCCGGTCCGGAGGGTAGGGTAGCTGGTAGACTTGAACAATTATCCTAACACCTCGATCACGGGATAGGGGTGCACCTACAACTATGGCGTTTATAGGCTGCAGTATGTCAATATGTCAAGCCTGAGCCCACAATATAGCAAGTACTCAGAACTGTGTATCTACAGTACATAACTATCCGCGTTAACGGGTAAGAAAGGAATCAAAAATTTCGCCACGAGAATGAATCCTTAGTAGCTCAAATGGTTAGAGCATTCGTGGACTTGAGACGAAATGTTACAAGTTCAAATCTTGTCTAGGGGGAAATTTTTTTCTTTCCTTAAAATGTATAGAAATCTAAACTAATGTTTATTTATCATATTATTTGAAACTCTTTCTATGCGTAATCAAGGATATGTTGTTACAGATGATCAATGGCTTCTTGCATTACTAAGAGGGTTCAGGTTCAGTTTGGAGCGTGTTAAAGAGAATCTAGATTTATTTTACACATTACGTAGCACTGCACCAGATGTTACTTTGAGGTACAACCCATCTGGCTCCGAGTTTATGAAAGTCTTACGGATGGGGTAAGAAAAATTGATAATAGCACCTACTAACAGTTTCTGAGGATTAAAGCATTGTTTTAAACAATTTCCCTTTAATTTTTGCGGGTTTTCTTTTTATAAGAACCTTCTCCAACGATAACTAACACAACAAAATAATAGTTAAATTGGTCGATCCGTTCAGGCAATGTTATGCGAAATAGAGATTCATTTTTATACAAATATACAGATTTCATAAAAATAATTTGCTCACGTTATGTTTGAGCAAAACAAGGTTTTTTCCTACAACCCTTTTAAACATGGCGATGATTTCTTTTAAATTTGAAACATCATAATTGGAAAATTTAAACAAGGTATAACTTTGATAAGCAAAAATATTTTATGCTTTAATAAGTATGAACGAAGGTCTTTTTAGAGTCAACTTTATGATTAAAACAAAACATAAAATGATTCGGAATAATGTTTTATAATATTCTGATTTGATTTCAAATACACCAACAATAAATAAATAAATCTACAAGTATCTCAAAATTTTTAATTTTTTTCTGTAAGAAAAGGCATCAGTGTGATTTTTGAATCATAGTGCAAAAATTTTTTTTGACAAAAAGTTTCTGCTTTTGAAAGTTTTCACATAATACAAGAAAAAGGGGAAGGAAAAGAATTAGCATAAGTTTAGATATATTTTTTTCATGAGTTAGTTTTTAAATACACAAATTGTCTCCTTCAGTCTAAGGTTTTTTTTTAATTTGTTTAGGTACTGACTAAACACACATTACAATATTGATGTAGCACTTAAAAACCACAAAGGTTTGTAAAAAAATGCTACGTACATGCAACAATGCATGCGTCATTTAACATCTATGTCTAGTTATTATTCATTTATTAATCTAGCAAAGATTGCTCCAAAGTGATAGAGTGTGTATTATTTTTAAATTTTGGTGCATAATTAAGTGTATTCATTCATTCATTCAAAAAGGGAAATAAAATAGTGTTTTATATAATGTTAAGATACGCCCGAGTAAGTAAGGTAGAAAACTTACAGCCAGGTGACTCGTGAGAGGAGATCGAAGGGTTAAGTAGGACATCACCAATAAAACCACTGGCACCGGTATTAGGGAGCCGTGATATAACTCGTTCTGGTGAGGAACTCCTTCCCGACCTCTTCTTCCTTCAGCCATACTTATTCCTGCCGATATAATGGCAATGTTACGTCCCGGTTCTGAGGATAGGATAACACTTAGGATAGCACACTTAGCCTAACATCTGAGCTATAAGGCTGCGACGCAACTATAATATATAACTAAAATAATAAGATAAATTACTTAGTTTAGAGTTATTGAGAAAAAAATGGGAATATTGCAGAACAACCTTTTTCTATTCAACATGTTATTCGCTGTCTATGTTAGGCTGTGTAAAGTTCGCTTGTAAGATATAAAAACCTGTAAACTAAACATGCACATGTTTTGACAAACAGAAGATACATTTTCCAAAATTCTCTTTGCCTGTCCACATTTTTTTATAACATATGTAAGAAAACAATTTGACGAATCTCTCAATGGTATTAAAAACATATCACATTTATGCAAAGAAAATAATGACAGGGTGTCCAAAAATAGCCCCTTCTATTACCGGCTTGTGTAAACCAAAATTGAAATATGATGATGGAGTAATATTAAAGTGGCAAGAAAAATAGGGCAGTGAGTGAAAGTGAAGGCATTATTCCATGAAATTCAAAAATACTACATCTAGTGTGGCTAATCATATTATTTTAAATGAATATATTTTTAGGTTATGCTTTATAATACCACAATCGGATAAATCCCTGCATCCATGTTTAATACTATTAAGGCCAGGAGTATACGACCCACAAACGCATCATGTTATCGACGTTATGTCCGTTTTATATTATTTAGCACAGGCAGGTAATTTTTAAGTTAACTTTCAGTAGACAATAATTGTGAATTTTCAGATTTTTTATATCATGAAAAAACAATTAATATGAATTGAAAGATCAGAAATACAGTCGTCTGTAGACCCCAAAGATGTTAGTGACGTATTCTTAAATTAAAAAAGGTATTTGCTGGCTACCCTACAATCCAAAGCAGAACAAAAAGGGGGCACGCTGACTTAACAGCAGGCAAGTACAAACTGCGAGTATCAATCCGAACATGCTTGTAATTGTCGTCTGCAGTTTATGAGTAACTTAGTACTTAAGACCTAAGATCCCAGTTGCAGCTTAGCAATGCATTTATGACATCTTTGTGATATGTATGTGAGAACCGCTCCAACCCCAAAGGATGTAATGCTAAGAGACACTCTTATTGATATGAAAATAATATTTGTGCATAGATGATAGTACTTTCATACTGATAATTAAAGCAATTCGTGCAAAATTATTCCCTAACCATTCCAAAATATCAAAAATGGACAAAGTTAGTATTCTAGTTTTCGCTTCTATCGGCACTACCGGAGTGCAACCCGTCTTTTTATTTTTATAGTTTAGCCAATCGAAAAATACAAAATAAAAATATAGCGTGGAAAGTGAATAATAACAATATCAATATTAATATTATTATATTGCCCTGATGATGCTTGTATAGCGAAGCCGGTTGGCTAAAATAGCCGGTTGTATCAAGAATGGAATTCCACCAAGCACCGACGATACTTACTTACTTACTTCTTATAGAAACATGATTTACTATAAAAGACCCATCTGCTTATTTATTTTCATAAATTATGTAACAAAACGTAAAAGAAAACTTAATCAGTTATGGAGTATTTAATTTTTAATATTATAGTTAGAATATATTTATTTTTTAAAATCCATAGATCTTATTGATGTTTCCAGATTTTCGTAATAGAAAATGACGTAGCTGCGGTCATGGGAGCGAATATCCTGGTAGACTTCGAAGGTGTAACAATGACCCATCTGGCTCAGGCAACGCCTAACGTCCTCAAGAAGTTGGTGGCAGTGAGCCTTGTACGTTTTTATTTCCCTACTAACGGACAATGTATAATAGACTAAAAAACGAAATCAACGTATTTTTAATAAAACCGTCATATACCCAAACGAGTAACGAACTTAATAATTAAAATAATTTTTAAAAAGGTACATCACGAGAAATGTACCCATGTACCCAAATGAATGAAAATTTAAGGCGGTAGTCTATGTCATTTTTTTGGGTTCCTTTACGTTTGAAAAATGATGTACTTCTGTTGCCGCTATAACAAAGAATACTGAAAATTAAAAAATATGTATTGAGGGTTACATACAATAAACGTGTTTTTTTTTTCGCATTTTTTCTAAATGTTAAAGACGGTAGCAGGTAGACGCTTCAAATTTTCACAGAATATTTAATTTATGTCAATTTTAAACTGCGCGCTTAAATACCAAAATAGCGCTTGCAATCCTGAGCTTGTTTATATAAACAAAAATTTTAAATTATTTTTGAAAAAGGGAGGGCCCCAAAATCAAAATGATATAGGGCCCCCATATAGTCTTAATCCCGCACTGGCCTGGATTGCGAAACAAAACTACAATTAAATATTTTAAGCATTTGACACCTATCTACCAGTCGAAGATCCGAAGTTAGATCGACCTACACCGAGCTGACAATAGGATGAAACCGGTTTTATAACAATTTTAGTATATCAGAAAATATATTAAGAATGGGTTGCTTCAAAAAATCCTCTTACCCTCCGAACCGAAACACATCATGACGTTGTGGCGGCAGGAATAGGTAAGGCGGTGGTACCAATCCAGGTGAGTCGCTGCGAAACTCAACCACCTAGTAAAACTTTGTATGGAAAGTGGTCCGTATCCTTTGTGACAATTTATCCCAAGCATAGGGAAAGTGCTAAAGAATTAATTGAAAAAAATACCAGTAAATAAACACCTCAGTGATCTAGGGGTTGGCGTTTCATTCGCCTAACAACGCCCCATGTTGCCTCGGGCTCCTTTACAGAATAGACCATATGCCTTCCTTGCTAGGCAGTTCGTAAAAGGCGAGCATAGGCTTATCGTCACCAACACCGTGACATCTGACTAGTTGGTAGAGTTTCGCAGCGACTCGCCCGGATTGGTACCACCGCCTTACCTATTCCTGCCGCCACAACGTCATGACGTGTTTCGGTTCGGACTGTAAGGTATCCGGTAAACTTACTCTTGCTCGAGACTTAACATCCCGGCCTCAGGTTGGCAACGCACCTTTACCACCTTTGGTGTCTCTAGGCGGCTTGAATTTCTTACCATTAGGAAATCCGTCTGCTTTGCCTTCCAATATCACAAAAAAAAATATTTACTAGATTGTAGATTTTCTCAACTGGGGCAGGTATTTATGTGCATATATTTTTGTCTGTGATATACTTTCAAACGTTTGTCGTAAGGCTTCCAAACTTATTTCGACTTCGCAATAATATATACCCGCATTTCGACCAGCACGGCTTTTAAGTCAAAATTAGCAATCAGCAATTAAAGTGCCATCAATTGCTGTGTGTCAAAAAACGTGGAATAACGTTAGTAGTTTTGTGTTTTTGACTGTCATGTAATACGAATTAGCAATTTCAAAGCAATTTCACCGGCCTGTTTCGGCAATTTTTATTATAACGTTGCTGGTTGGCCCCTAACAAATGCAAAAACTTACACAAATCAAGTCAAAATTTTAACTCTCAACCCAGTTATCTCAGTATCTCAGTGGCCAACTTAAAATGGAAAAGTATACATCAAATAGCTGTCAAATGACATGTTTTACATTTGCTATCTCCAGTAACCAACAGAAACACAAAAGAGATAGCAAACACAAATAACGTCATTTGACAGCCCTATTTTTAAGTACACTTTTCCATTTCGAGTTGGCCACTGAGATACATAATCAGCCCCCAGGTCCAATTGCGTCGCCAACCTTTACATGAACCCATTGAGATAAACGTGTAAAACTTGAAGCAAATCGTCCAAGTTGGGTGACAAAAGCAGGGACTGAAGAAGTATGTTATTAAATTACATTTCTTATTTTTCAGAGTTCCTTGCCAATTCGTATTGTTGGAAGTCATCATATAAATTTGTCATCTGGCATAGAGACTATATTCAAGTTAATATCTGCATTCTTAACTGAAAAAGCCAAAGAAACGGTAACATTTTTGATACATCTCATTTTATATATTTCCCTGTGTTGTGGTAAAAAAAAGATGGCATTGGTTATGCAAATTTCGACATGTAATAAAAATTTATGTTTTTTTTATTTACATACCCATGTTTATCTATATATCAATACGTGAAGCAAAAACTTTGGACGCCTTTTTACGAAAATTGCGCTGTCGGAGGAGTATGAAATTTGGCATACTTATAGTTTATGTGTAGGAGAAGTGCAGAACGAATAGAAATATTTTTTAATGATAATGTTTAAAGTGCATTAATTCAATAAATAAAACTTTACACGTACTAACATGAATTTGACACACACAAACAAATATATTGATGATAACGATAAAGGATCACAGATGGCGCACAAACTATACAGTTTGGAAACAAAGTAGTTGGTCTTGAGAAATGAAGATGGCGTTCTTATTAACAAGATATTAAAATGTATTATGGTCAAATTTCGACCAATGGGTAACCACTGGTTTAAATAATTGCATTAGCATTATCATAGTAATGTATTGTTATTTATTAGCAAGCTAATGTAACCGGAAAACTTCGTGCCTCTTGACATTAACAGTTACTAACATTTTGTATGGATTAATGCAATGCAATCAATTTTTCCGGTGCTTTCCTTATGAGAACCTTCTCCTGTGAATAACTAACAAATAAAAGAATTAAAAAAAAGATCTATCCGTTTAGCCCTAAACCACGGGAAATGGGAATTCATTTTTATTTATGTATACACACTAGTTGACCCAGCTGATGTTGTTCTGTTATATTTTTTTGCTGTGATTCACCCTTATCACTTTGGGTTATAAAAAATAGATGTTAGTCGATTTTCAGACCCACTCAATATGCTCACAAAATTTCATGAGAATCGGTCAAGCCGTTTCGGAGGAGTAGGGTAACTAACATTGTGACACGGGAATATTAGAAGATTTTGATACAGATATAACTCCCTATACTTATGTTTGTACCGTCATCTAATTTATTGTTCTATGACTTTTTTTACGATATTAGAAAGCAAACTCGCAGACGGATTTCCTGATGGTAAGAAACTCATGCCGCTTAAAGACACCAAAGGTGGTAAGGTAGCGTTGCCAAACTGAAGCCGGGATGTTAGGCCTCAAGCAAAAGTAAGTCCACTGGCTACCTAACCCTTCGAACCGAAACACGTCAATGGCAAGCACTGACGTTATTAAGGCAGGAATAGGCAAGGCGGTGGTACCATTCCGGGCGAGTTGCTGCAAAACTCTACCACCTAGTAGGATGTCACGGCGTTAGTGACGGTAAGTAAGTTAAGTTCCTGGCAGATCTAGTTTATCTGACAATTACTCCGTTTAACCACAATTGTGAATACGTTAACGTTAAATATATATTTCGTAAGTAAAGTGTTAATTTCGTATTATTTACTTTTAGCTTAATATATACAAAAATCATGATGAACTACAAGGAAAGTTTCCTAAAGAAGTCATTCCAGTTGAGTATGGTGGAAGTGGAAAAAGTATACCTGAATTAGTAGGTAATTAATTTGTGTCAAATTGCTGTTAACACAATATCTGTCGTGGTTTTTTTACTTTGTATGTCGTTTGGTAAGTCTGAGTTTATTCTGAGAGAATAGTAGGAGACCCCAGAATGCTATATGTGTAACTACTTTGACGTTATGGGGATGCATAGGCTTTGGTAGACTAAATGGTGTAATAAAATATAAAAGTTATTTGACGTTTATATAGTTTATAATTTTGCCATGCGAAACGCGTCTAAAAGGTAGATTACACTTGCAAGCGTATAATATCTAATGTGTATAAAATGCATGTAGGTATATAACAATATCGGATACATCCGATGGCAAAAATATGTCAATACATAGATGACATGTTTTTTGAAAGTTACCAAACCTTCGGCATTCGTATGTAACGCTCAAATTGTTAAAATATTTAAACATCGATACACATATTATTGGCATTTAATCTGACATTTTCGACAATATTTTCAAGCCAAAAAAACTAGACAGATAATTCTACAGGTGCGAGTTTATATAGATATTTGACACCTAATATAAGTGATTAACCATAGTATTAGGTATTTCCCATACTATAATCTGAAGCAAATTGATCGAAGTGGACGTTACTTTGAGAATATCCATCCTTAAATCCAAATAAAATGATTTCATTTCTAATTTTCCGCAGAAAAATGTATTCGTATCATGGCGCGACAAAACAGAAAAACAGCGCACTATGAATGAATTGGACTTATCGGAAGCCAAAGTATATCCAACTCCCACACCCCTAAACTGTTTTATTAGCAATAACAATACACTACCAAAAACTCAACGTACTTATCGCTTCATAACCAAAGCATGATCAAGAGAATTCGACTGCACTCCACGTAATCATCTGTTCGACCTTCTGCTTGTCTTTTCTGTTTTGTGTCACTATAAACGTATTCATGTTTTTTGGCGAAAAATTGCGAATTCAATAATTTTACATACATACATACATACATACATATCTTCACGCCCAGTCCCTTACGGGGTAGGCAGAGAGTATCGAGTGCCAGACCTCACGATCCTGACAAACCTGTCAAGCTTCCACACCACCACACAGATTTTCCGTAGTGCTCTCATTTCAACCGCATTTATCCAACTTTCATGCTCTTTCTGACATAACCAACTCTCTTTTCCATAAGTGTGTGTTCTACATTATGACTGTATGTTTATAAATGTACTATATAGTGAATGACACTAAAATTAAACATATTTTATCAACCCCGACATAGCCTACATTTAATGTAGTTAAGAAAGATCATGATTACGTTAGTCCGAACAAAATAATCCGCATTGAAATCAATTAATCCGTTCAATAGTTTTCATGCCACACATACACAGACACGTATATATATATATTTTTTATCCTAATTATTTATTTATCCTATGAATAATTGTTATGTATTTCGTTTTTAGACTACTGGGTGGACAAGATCACGCAATATAAGGCCTGGTTAGAAGAAGAGATGCAATACGGGACAGATGAGACTAAGCGTATAGGAAAGACGCCCGGAGATGATTTTAGTGACCAGGGCTCCTTCCGATTGTTAGATATAGATTGATCGAAATGATATTAGGTCCTTGCATATGAAATTGGTGTTTTGTATAGGAAGAACAAAAATGCCGAACATTTTTATATAAAAGAAAATCTTGTTAGTTAAGTACACTATTTCTTACTTAAGAACGACTGAACCTAGAACCGATTTGGCTGAAAACTAATAAAAATGTAGCTTAGAATCAGGAGACCAACTTAAGATACTTTTTATCTCATTTGACTGTGAGGAAACTAGAAAAAATCAAAACTTTATTTTTTCCCGATCAAACTGAACGAATGGAACGAAGTTCGCCGGAGCAGCTAGTTATAATATAAAAGTATGAACCATTGTTACCTATGCACTCTTGCCACCTTATATGTATGCCTTCTTACATGATGTCCATTGATCCCTTTACTAAAAGAAACTATGGAAATAAAATAAAATCTTTGTAGGCGATCCGGACTGCTCCATCGGTATTTATTTTTTCCCTTGCAAGAAGTTATCCAAAGTACAAAAAGATGGTAATATATTGGAGCAAGGTCTGGGGAGTACATGTGAACGTTTGAGACATTTAAATTGAAGCTGTTCTAGTTTGGTAGCCTTCTGTGGTGGATTGTGGTCTAGCGTTGTCGTGAAGAAGAAGTAGCGTAGAGCGATTACTGGTTAATCGCTCTACGCTACTTCTCACTTGTTCAGCAGCTAGATTTCACGATTTGCAATTGCTGACAATAGACGGCTGCGTAACCGTTTTGCCATATTGGAGAAAACTACATTGAACGACACCGGTATTAATGAAATAAGTGAATACGCTTTATTATTCACCAAAATTAACAAAATAATACACACTTTTCACTTATAATATTTAACTCAGGTGCACAAAGGCGGTCTTATCGCTTCAGAGCGATCTCTGCCAGACAACCTTAGGGTGAAGGAGACAGTTTATGTATTTTAAAAAACTAAGGTAGAGCTTCATAAACCAAAATTTATGCTAATCTAATAAATATATTGTTTTATTTCATATAATATATACATGTTAAATAAAGTACATTAAATATACATACAAATAATATGCACTAAACTAAAATAATACATATTGTACATACACAATACATACCATACGTATATTATCAATAAAGTAATAATAAATAAAAATGCACAATCTATAAAGGAAGAGAAAAAAGAAAAAAAATCACGAGGTTAAGGAGAGTATTCTGAGCTCTATGTTTAAATATTTTTTTTAAATAATTTTCTAAAAGATCTGATAGTTTCAGCCTTTTTGATTTGTGTGGCCAATGAGTTCTAAAGACGAATAGCTTAGCACGTAAAAGAATGGTAGTAATTATAGTTTTGTGTCGGCATGCGCAGAGAGAGATTATCCGTCGATCTTAGTTCCTTATAATCACTTCTCAAAAATTGAAATCTTTCTTTTAAGTACCCAGGCTTACGTGGGTCAAATGAAATAGAGTATAGGAGACCAAGAATATGTAGATTCCGACGAAGACGGATTGGTAACCACTTGAGTCTTAACCGGTACTCAGAGATATGGTCATATTTACGAAGGCCAAATATAAACCTGACACAAAGATCTTGAAGACGCTCAAGTTTGTTGAATTGCTCATTGGTTAAGTCAGTATAGCAAGTATCTGCATGGTCCAGTATGGATAAAAGTAAAGATTCCGCAACTTTGGTAGGAATTGGAAGTAAACGCAACCTTTTAATTGAAATCCAAGCATTGAAAACTTTTTTGCTTAACTCTTTTAACTGGAGGGTACACAATAGTGTTTCATCAAATGAGATACCCAAATTTTTTACCGTTTTCGTGTAAACAATGTGGACACCATCAATTAAAATTTGCGGAGTATTTAGCCCGTCAATTTTTGAAATAATTTTAGCACCACCTATATTTATTGCTTGGGATTTACCTGGATTTATGACTAATCCATATTTTTTACTCCAATCCGCTATTTTCGACAAATCATCATTTAAATTTGAGATAGCAAATGGAAGGTCATTAACAGCCAATTGGATATACAACTGGAGGTTGTCTGCATACCTGTGAGCGATGGAAGGTAATTGGTTGGTAAGAGAATTAACAGATATTTCAAATAAAAGAAGAGATATGACGCCACCTTGAGGCACACCAACAGAGTAGAGTGACCAATCCGAGTAAATAACTCGTTGTCTACGTCCCTCTAAATAACTTTGAAACGAGTGAATACCATCGGAAATCTTGACGAGGACAGTAGAAGTACTATGACCTGGACGAAAACCTGACTGTGCGGAGTTAAGCAAACCATTAGTCGTCATATAATAAGAGAGTTGCTTATGAACAGCTTTTTCTAAAACTTTCGACAGAGATATAAGAATGGATATTGGATATTTATCAAAAAAAGTTCCAGTGTCCAGTGAATGGTTAAGGACATTGGAAACAGTTTTAAGGATAGGAATTATCATCTTTCGGCTTACATCGTCACAACCTACAGCATTCGAAGGAATTGACAATTAAACTTCTCAACATCACATGCAGTAAGTTCTTGAAATTTAAACAGAGCTGTGCAGTACTGTGTTTTTTTTTTTGCAACACGACCGCCATACGCATCATTAACTCTTCGACCCGTTTTCACAGTACTGGTGTAAACTAAGGAACAAAAATAACTAATCTGCGCAACGCAAACAAAAAAAAATTACTGACAGTATACGAAACCCAAAGTGCATGTAAAAATATCTGTACAAATTTAAATTTGGAATTCCTAACCAAAGAGGAGTAATTCGTGGGAAAAGTAGCCAGTACGACAAAACGCCAATTTCATATGTAAAGTCTAATATTTTAAATATCCGTGTATATCTTATAAACTAAGAGGAAAATATGCGTGTGGTACATCTTATGTTACAGAAGTAACTAATACTTCTCTACTATTATCTACTCTTTATACATTTTTTTTGTTAGAATTTAGAAGGTTTAGTCCTAAAGTAAGATTTTTGCACTCTTAATTAAACATCCTTCTACCGTGTATACAAATATATTTTATAAGTTGTTAAAAATAAATAAATTTATAGATATAAAAAACGTAACTGTCTTTGATCTATACCAAACTTACGATTGAATTTGAGCAATGGGGTTATGATTGGAGATTCCGTCACAGCACCTGTACACTAATACTTTAAGAAATTGTGAGAGGGGTTTTCTGTAAGAGAGTCCTGACAAGGAGTGGAGTGGAGTTTAAAATGGCGAATAATGCACAGGCTTATATCTTCTAAGAGTTGTATTTTATGAGATTTCGATCACTCCACTGTGAGACACGCTCTAGAGATGTCTCAATTTTAGACACGGGTCCATTTCTGTTCTTCTTCGCCTGAGCCCCTACCATGAGTTAACGGCTTGTCGAGTTTACTATACTTGCTAGTGTCTATTTAAGTTACGCGTATGGAAACTTTGAACAGCGCCTCTTTTGATTACTAAGATCGCTCAATTACCTACGAACCGAATCTATAATCTACATCATGGTAACGGCGCTGTGCTGTCTGATGTTGTAATGTAGTATATCATTGATGTGGACAAGAAATAGTGTTGGTGATAGTATAGCACCTCGTAAAACACTTGCAAAAGAGTTAAATCTCAAAGGTGTCGTAGGCGCCCTGAAATCTGTTCAAATAAATTTAAAAAAGATGAGAGGAGAAAAAATTGTTTTTTTGTCGATCACTCTTATCTATGTCGAAGATCGGGCTCAGTAGCGCAGTATGAGTAGGAAAGGGGACCGTTGCTTTCTACGTATGATATACGAGAGGAGCAACTAGGTTAACCATTAGAATGATGCTGAAGCATATAATATAGCGAATCGGCTACTTATTGATTCACCGGCCGACTCAAAGGTCACCGTAATGGTGACGACGAAACATACTCACTCCATTCGATTTCGATTCGACAATTTTATAGTCTAAAGAAACCTTGAGTAAACAAAGGTGAAATTTGAGCGTTCCTTTCGTAAAAAAAACTGAACATTTATCCTTGTATCTTTTCCTTATTCGTTATACATGTATTCTTAATACTTTTGGTTAACAATTTTTAAATTCTAATTCCCCGTGTTGGTCCGGGCTTCTTTGCAGAATAGGCCTTGCCTACCTTCCAGGCAGCTCGTAAAAGGCGAGCATAGGCTTACCGTCACTAACACCGTGACATTCGACTAGGTGGAAGAGTTTCGCAGCGACTCACCCGGATTGGTACTACCGCCTTACCTGTTCCTGCGTCATTACGTGTTCCGGTTCGGAGAGTAAGTGAGCCGGTAAACTTACTTTTGCACGAGGCCTAACATCTCGGCCTCAGGTTGGCAACGCACCATTACCACCTTTGGTGTCTCTAGGTGGCATGAATTTCTTACCATCAAGAAATTCGTGTGCTTTTTTGCCTTCCAATATCATAAAAACTATTTGACTTCATGGTAGTTAACTATGCGATAAGGTAGCAAACAGTCATACGACTTTCCTAGTGGTAAGAGACAACCGTGGCTAATAAAGGTGATGATGAATTTTAGTAGTTAGAGAATCGTTGTTCTTAATGGTTATAAAGAGGCGTCGTTGTCCTGTGGGATGTCATAAATCCAAGTATACCTACTATCCTACACTCTTGACCAGAATTCGACAGTGTGTCACTATGATAGCGGGAAAAGGTAAAGTTTGTCTAGGAAATTTAAAGAAGTAGCGTAGTTTATTTTTTAACGGTCAGCTAAACCTACCTATAAATACGTGATGCTAAAACTTTGCACCCCTTTTTACGAAAATTGAGAGAACGGAGGAGGTTGACATTTGGTACACTTATATTTTATGTGTAGGAGAATTGCAGAACGCTATTATTTTTCAATAATAATGCTTATAAAGTACGTTAAATTAATAAATAAAACATTACCCACACTACAATGCATTTGACACACATAAACAAATATAATGATGATAAAAGATTACAGATGGCGCACTAAAAAGTTTGGAAACAAAGTATTTGGTCTTGTGAAATGAAGATAGTGTTCTTATCAACAAGATATTAAAATTTATTATGGTCGAATTTCGACCAATGGGCGACCATTAGTACTTTTAAATATATATAGTCTCGGTAGTGGTGATCATTTACCGTCTCTTTGATCAAATGGTTAGCATACAAGCCTAACGCCACAAACCAGCTGCGAGGCCCGAGTTCAATTCCCGACAAAATCAGACATTTGTGACACACAGACATTTAAGTGTCCGTATTGCCAGGTTTGGGTTTTTATTGAATTTATTCCAAAAAAGCATCTTTACGCCCATATCATTGAAGAGGCAGAGGCACAACCAGGGCAGCCACGACTAGCCGAAGACATCAAGTCCCACAATGTGAAAGGTGGCAAGCACATCGCCAACTGGGTACATATCCAATCTGGAGCAACATTTTTTATACAGAAAATAAAGACACAATTTTTTTTTGTTGCCCTAACTGAAGATCGAACCCGGAACCTTATGAAGTCAAGACCAACGCATGACCTCAAGACCAAAGAAACGATAAATTTCAAAATGTATTCCTTAAATCTATTTAAGTATGTATTAGTACTGTAGTTTATCACCCCTAACACTATAAATAGTTTGCTTAGATCGAGATTAGAGATGTTAGATCAATTTGTGTAATTTGTCCAGGGATATTTATTTAATTTACTGTATAGGGATCGTGCTTCTAGACTTTTACGCCAACTAGTGGCAAGTATCCAAAACAGTTGGGATCATGTATTTAACGTAAACATATGTGATTTACTTTTTAATAATTATAAATAAAATATATTTAATTTTTTGAAACAAGAAAAAAAGCTAGCTTCAAGAAAAAATTGTTGTATTCTTGGATGTAATAATACATCACGCCGAGAACGTGAATTCGGTGTGGAAGTGAAATTTTATAAATTTCCTGAGAGCGTGTTAGGAGCCTCATGTAAAATATTAAAACGTAAACAGTGGATAAATGCAGTGAAAAATTACGTGTAAGTACAATATTAATTAAAATTTATAAAAACGAACTGCACCATTCAGTAAAATTATAACCTTTAAATACGACGTATGTAAAAATTGATCATTTTTAATTGATGAAATTTCAAATATTCGTGCCATTAATCTTATAGTCATGACTTAACCTTTTAATAATTGTTTTCTTGGATTTCAGAGAAAATCCAAAAGACTGGGTACCAAATAAATATACGAGAATTTCTAGTACCCATTTTGTAAATAATGAAAAATCGGACCTTCCTTTAAACCCATCTTATGTTACTTAGATTTTTCCTGGACGTGAAAATATAAAAAGAAATAAGCTTTTTTCAAATAATTGTAAAAACTGAATTAAATTTCTAATTGTATAAAATAAAAACAAATTAATTTTTTTACAAAAAAAAGAAAGATTTTATTTTCTTAAATAATTTTAAATTCAATGTTTATTATTTCTCTGTTTTATAATAACTTTGACATAAGGTAAGTACATACTCACAAATGATAAATATTTTTATTTGCTTGTAATATTAAATATTTTTAACAAAGATAACATTTATAAATCTTTTCGTAATTAATTAGTACGAAAAATAATTTCTTACGATTTTTATAAAATTAAGATAATAATAAGACCGGTTATGACAGTTCTAATTTTATCCGTTTTTTCAATTACAGCGTATACATGCTTTGGTTTGAATATTTTTTTGCCTTTTTCATCGTTCTGGTCATGTATTATATTATTGACTACAGGTTGAAATCCATATTTTAAAATTGTTTCCATTGTTATAACTTTTTTTAATGTTATTAAATATTTGTTTTGATCCCACTAAATTCACCAATGAAACACCAGAGAGCGCTCACTCCGACAGTAGTGCTGCCTCTATATTTCACGCACGATCTCTATTTGTAACACGGGACGGGATCGCTTTTTATTACCTACCAATTGAACTGTTTTCGTTTGACTCCTTTATAAAATATATAAGTAAGAATGAACCAATTAATACCTGTGATGAAAAAAATATTCTTGTGAATCATTTCTTATCTCTTATTTATAAATATCCTTGTATCTGAAGAAAAGTTAACAATGGTGGTGATTCCGCTGTTCATAAACAAAAGTTATTTTACTATCTTTTTCAAATGAAACAAAAACGAAAGGGATGGAACATTTTAGACGTTTCGTATAAGTCCGGACATGTCAAATCGCGAAATATTCCAAATGACAGATTAAATGTCTATAGAAATGTACGTACTAATCTGACAGCACTAAAAGTGTTTTGTCTCTTTCTATTACTTTCGTGGAAAGAAGATAGCGATAACTTAAAATTAGTGAGTGCACAATAAAGTCACCACCAATGTGCTGCTATCTTAAATAATTAAACTTTCATAGAGTTTGTGCTGGTAGAACTAAGTAAAATGAAGCTCATCTTTTCTTTTCTTTCAAAAGTATTAAGAAACTATCCAAAAAAGGCACTTTACAATATGAGTGTTATCAAATCTGATAATAGTATTTACATGGTTCTTTTTGGCTGCGGCTATAACTGTTTTTTAAGGGTTTTGGTAGAGGGTGAAAATTATAGATTCCCATATGCGACATGTTGGGAAGTGCTAAACTATTTTAGAAAATGAGACTTTTGTTAAGAAGTTAATTTATATATTGATTGGAACCTGAAACTAAAACTAAAAGCCTGGATTGGAGCACTACAAATCATGTGGAACATAATGTGCTGTTTCACATACCTACAAAAAAGTCATTTGTTTAACATTGCTTCTAAGAAAAACGTTAGCCGTTTATCATTTTCTGTGTAAGCAGTATGCTCTAACCCTAATATTTAGTAGGTTCAGTCAGTACTAGAGTTTCCCAATGTTTTGCTCACGACTTCCTAATTTATAACAAGACTATCTAAAAAGACCTTTGTAGCACTAAATAACGGTACCAACAATCAAGGGAATCATAAAAATTACAACTTTCCCGTGTTGGTCCTGGTCTTCTAAATATAATAGACCTTCTACCTTGCTGCTAGACTAAAAAACGAAGTTCGTTTTACGACAGCTCCTAGATATGCACAGGTTATATAAGTCGTTACTCATCAGACTACCGGTGGTAGAGTGCTTTGCAAGAACTTGCTTGAACAGGTAGTGATTACTATAATTAAATGGAAGGGTACTCTTATCTTTTTCTGCATAATACCTATCAGTGCTATGAAGTGGAGGGTAGCCGGAAGACATGCATCTTAAGCCTCACATCCCGGCCACAGTACAGCGACACACCTATAATAACTATTGTGCAAGTCATGGTTTTGTCTCTTATCAGGAGAGCCGCACGCGCGTTCCAGGTGCGTCAACCGGCGAACGACCGGTGCCGCGGGAACCGCAAACAACTTTGGGCGCTGCGGGCTTAAAACGCGTCGTGAGATGTGCTGTTACTTTTTGCATAGACATTTAAATTCTCAGAAACCGCGGGCTCGCAAATGCGGCGGGCGGTTCTTAGCCTTAAGGTTTTTGCAGACGCTATAATGATAAAGAATCAAGTTTTGGTGTTTACAAACTGCTTATAGAGCTCAGACTGTTTTGAACACACCACCAACGAAGATGAATAGGCGTGCTCCAGGACCGATTGGTAGCTAAATTACTGTGCTTAGAAGACTTTTCTCTTTTTAAATCTATTTAGGCTAATCAACAGAGAAGAAAAACAAATTCTTAGATTTGCTAGATTTGGTGCACCAAAATTCAGATCTAAGCGCTGCAGGTAGCAGATTCACCGATTAATGACTTGAAGCTTTACGTACGTACGTATATCTACGTATATGTCACGTTTACCAAACTTAATTGTCGGATTTATACGATAGTAGTTTCCACATAGCTAGATCCGGGAATCCCGAAGCACAGTTTGAGAAACCCTGCCGTGCAGTATCGCGATAATATCGATAGTGTGGTACTGATAAGTTTAGTCAATACCTATTCCATTGTCGACATCGCTCAATGTAACGTGTTTCCAACTTTAGTATTTTACAGTTTGATTATAACCACGTTTATTACTGATAAGTAATCTGACTGATGCCACACAGATAGTTAGTTTTATCATTACAAGTGCATATCCAGTGAGAGTTACATGGTACTAGGTTAAAGAATTCGGAGGTAATTTTATTAATTTTAGATACCTTTGTCTTTGACGTCATTGTTATACTAAAATGATGGATTGGTTACTTTATGTCGCTATCTGTAAATATTTTATAAATAGACGAAAATAAAATGCGTTTTCTAACTTTTTATCTTTAGTTACTAAGAGTGATGTTAAATGTTTTGTGTTAGTGTTGTCAATTTTATTTGTAAAGTGGTGGTGGTCTGCAACGGTTGGTATTACTGCTTTTGCTACGTCAGCTTCATAATGTCAGCGTCTGCCACTGTTATGTTTCAGTTTGAAGTGTAAATAGCTAACTTACAGCCGATGTATATTTTTTAACATCAAATAATTCACAATTATGCTTGTATTTGCGTTCTCCTAATATAAATATGATTAATTTTAAAAATATTCAATAACCCTTATAAAAATTTCCATGTGTCTCTAAAAATTAAGTTGGTCAGGTCAGCTCTCAAACAAAAAAAACACTCACACATATTACGCCAAACTAAAAACACTCCTCTTTTCCGTTAATAACAGTGCTATTTTGAAAAAATGAAAATGAGCATTATTTATTTCGATTTAAACGACGAACGAAAACAAGTAACTATTAACGCACAAACACCGACTTCAACTTCATTAGGACACCATCGAGGTACACCTGAAAATGCATTAAGGAATACTAGAAATTAGACTAGAAAACCACTACGAGGATCTTGATCAAATTGGTATGAGATCACGTCTAGATTATGAATTACATTTGCGAAAAAAATAACATTGGAAAAGTACTCTATGAATTAATATTAGTCAAAAAACTATCGAAGTAGCTTTTATAACTAGCTGAACTAAAAAAATAGAAAACAGTTTACCGTCAGTTCAATAAAACAATTAAGTGATTGAGGAAAAACATTTCAACATACATATATTTAATTAAATTAAAAGATGTCAAAGAAAAGCTTTGTTAAAATTAACTACTTTCGATGGATTGCGTGTTTATTTGGTTTGGTTAACAAGGTGGTAGATTTTCGCAGCAGCTCGTCCGGATAGGTGCCACCGCCTTACCTATGCCTTCCGCTATTACGTTAATGCTTGTCGTTGACGTGTTTCGGAACGAAGCTATAACGTTTGGAGGGTAAAGTAGACGGTAAACGTACTTTTGCTCTAGGCCTAAGAACTCGGCCTCCGGTTGGCAGCGCACCATTACCAATTTTGGTGTCTCTAGGCGGCGTGACTTTCTTACCATCTGGAAATCCGTATACTTGTTTGCCTTCCATTATCATAAAAAAAAGAATTAATGTTATGTTTACAATAACATACTCCCTAATAATGCATTACTTAAAACTAATTTTGATTATGATGAAAAATGTCATATTGTATTAACTTTAAATGAAAGCTAGGTATATACATATACTGTCGAGGACTTTCTACAAAAATTATAAAGGGAAACAATTTTCTCACAAACTTTTGCGAAGCTTTAACTGCGACTATGGGCAGCATATGCGACGGAAGCAAAAAAAGAATATTTTGGGTTTCGCGCCAGATCTTGAAGATTTTGATCGTGGTAAATTCTTCTTTATACTTTTTGGTCTTCGGCCCTTGATAGGTTTGTGAAGTTTCAATTTTTTCCGACCTTCTTAAGTCACTGAAAAACTCGTTCTAAAATTCCGCTACTTAGATAAGTATATACAAATGAACATAATTAAAGCTACCAAATACAAAATTGTAAGAAATAATGTATGTAAGAAAATATATGCAAATTTCTGTTTTGATTCATGTCCCCTTATAGAACAGTCAAATTTCCACTTATACTATGACTGTTAAGGGTTGTAGATTGTCAGACGACTTACCTGGATGGATATCACATTTACTTTTGGGCGATGCTTACCTTTATCGTGTTCTGATTTATACTTAAAAAATCAGTGAACGTAAGAGTTTTAACTTATCAATCCGAAGTTACATAATATCGTCTCTAAGAGCGATGTGATTGCTGATATCTATTTTTGACGATCAGGATGTTTTCCTACCTTTATTTACCTTTGACACCATATATTTTTTTAATAAAAGTTGGAAGGCAAACTAGCAGACGGATTTGCCAACCTGAGGCTGGGATGTTAGTCCTTACAGAAATTTGGCCAATGTTTTTTTCCCGAAAAAGTCACACGAATTGATTAAGCCTCAAAGCAAGCAATTCAATTATCTTCCGTTTTTATTTTTTGATATGGGTGTTAGCATCTGCCACTTGTCACTTGTTTAAATTTGCACCAAATTCCCAAGTTATTTAGCAAAATCTGACTTAAATTGTTTATAATTAGTAATAAGTTGTCATTACAAGTAATTTCAGGGTCTTGATTAAAGCAGTGGTCTCCTTACTCAATTCAGTTAGTGTGTTTTAGCGGCAACGAAGAAAAACGATACAGATTTTTTTATTAATACTTTATGTATCCATTATAAGCAATCAAAATGGTACGAAATGCCAAAAAAAATAATAAATTTTACTCAATACATACATGAAATTAAATAATTACGAAAACACTGCTACCATTTTTTCTTTCAAGGGCTTTAAAATGCTGTTTGCTTGTGATAATAGCCAAAGATATCAATTTATTACAGTCAATGATACTACTTTATATTAACCAGTGCATTAAAAAATAAAAGAAACTCGACTGCATAATACGCAATCGTACTGCAGGGTTCTAATCATGATATATAACTTAATAATTATTATCACATTGATAAGCTATTTTATTTGATAACTAATAAACAATGTTAACAATATTCGTATATCCACTACGGAGAATAACATTGCTGCTGCTAAGTTTATTTTTAGTGTTAGTTACAATGACTCCTTTACAAGTAATAACTTAAATGTAACCGCCAATAAACAATAAAATAAATAATATAGCTACTTTAAAAGTGGTAAAATGTTCACTCGTTAGAATGAAAAAAAAACTAATTATTGTATGCTCAGAATCGCAACGTGCACTTGCGACCAGTTTGTTACTAGTTTTTTTAAGATATAATGCGTTTTCTAACATTGCAAATAAAAGTAATGTTGCTTTAACATCAAACACTTTGAAAATATATGGGCGATAGGCAAGACTAAATGTGCATAATCGGTAGGTAAAGCAAAGAAAAGCCACCATCTCTTGTGTCGATATCTTTTACCTGCGTCTATAAGTTTCATGGAATTTAGATTTAATCTTGTATTTTTTATTTAGATGTTATTATCATTAACTTTGGTTGCCAGTTGGCTTATTTAAATCGTGATTTTAACAAACCTTACGTTTTACCTTCATTTTATATGGTGTGTTAGTGATAATATAGAGGCTGCCACGTAAGTGAGCGTTCTACTACAATAAAGATACTGCGATCAATTTGTGTCTAATGTTATCTTATCAATTAGATTTCATGCACAATTGTTAAGTCATCTTCGAAATTAAAGTTGTTAAACGATTAAACTATAAGACCTCAAAATTCTCACAGTGACTATGTATTATTTAACTTTACGTTTTATAAGCATTATTTATGTACAAGATATTTAGCGTAGGGATGTAATAATCACATTACAACGTTACTAGTTTATGAAATAATTTAGTATTTTAAAAAAAAGCATCTTCACGCCCATATCCCCGAAGAGGTAGGCAGAGGCACAACCAGGGCACCCACGACTAGCCGAAGACATTAAGTCCCACAATGAGATAGGTGGCAAGCCTATCACCAACCAGGCTCATTTCCAATCCCGATCAACATTTTTTAATTAGAAAATTGGAAAAATCTAATTTTCTTTTTGTTGGCCGACCCGGGATTCGAACCTGGGACCTTTAGTATTTTAGATAAATAAAATGGAAATAATCTGACAATTTCGGTAAGTTACTAGGCAACGATCACACATCCTTACGCCTCTAATTATTTTTTTTCCTATTACACCATTATACGGACATGTACTCATAGGTACAACTTACATGACAGATATTTTATTAAATCAGGCGTTACTTTGCGAAAATCCATTGTAACAGATGTAAAATAAGCCTTTATTACATACGAGTCGTGTGTCATCGTTTATACGGTACGGTCGATTTCCCGAGGATGCCTCGGTGTAGAGGTGAAACGTACGTCGAGTGCGATTTGGTGCGATTTGTTCTCTGTGATGAGTGCTTCGTCAAAGTTGGCGAAGGACGTGACAAGTGGTTTTGTTTCTCGAGCTCTTCCTTTATCCGTGTTCTGGTCGCGGAGGCGGGTGGCGGGAACGTCAGTTAGGCTTGTCACATTCTGTGTCATTTGGAGGATTATTTGCCACAACAGCTTACGCGGAATGAGCAAAATAAAGGCTTATTTTACATCTGTCACAGTACAGAGGCTAAGACATCTATACATAATGCAATCAAGGTGGATATCCTTCTATGGAGCTTAGCGTGCGAGTCGAATTAAAAACAAAATTTGCAGACTTTCTAAATTTTTGCCACAATTTTTATTGACAAAAACTGTTTAGAATAGTTTTTTTTAATGATATTGGAAGGCAAACAAGCAGACGGATTTCCTGATTGTTAGAAATTCACGCCGCCTAGAGACACCAAAGGTGGTAATGGTGCGTTGCCAACCTGAGGTCGGGATACTCAAGCAAAAGTAAGTTTAAAGGCTACCTTACTCTCCAAACTGGAACACGTCATGACGTTATGGCAGCAGGAATAGGTAAGGCGGTGGTACCAATCCGGGTGAGTAGCCGAAAAACTTTGCCACCTAGTCAGATGTCACTGTGTTAGTGATGGTAATGCTCGCTTTTTACGAGCTGGTCGATTCTTCAAAGGAGCCCGGACCAACACGGGGGATTGCAGAATCTCTTTACACAATAACATTTCCAATTCACATTTTTTTTTTGTACTATAAACAGTTGCTTTCCGTGTATTTCCAAACATATTGCTTATTGCTTACTTGCTTTCGAATTTCATAAAAAAAAATATGCAATATTAGAATATGATTTTATGGTAGTGATGTTTACTTGTACTCGTATTTACGCTTTGAAGCAGTTTCCAGCCCCTGTTATCGGTACAAAAAATCTAAAAAATACCAACTCAAATCGCCAAATTGTGCTTTTCTAGGGAACTATAAATTCGATCGAATTCTAAATAGGCCCATAAAAAGATTAATTTGAGCTCTATGAAATATGAACAATTGAACGAATTTTCTTTAAAGGTTTGAAAACAAATTAATTTAACTTAATTAAAATTCACGTTTCGGGGAGCGAACTTTGACTTACGTTTTCTCCGAAACTAAGTTTACTGAGTACGATAGAAGTTTTACTCTCGCTGATGGTGCAGAATGTGTTATGTCATTACAATAAACATGGGCGTGCCAGATTTAAGGGGTGAAAAAATAACACCGTGCACACACGTTCTGGCATTATATTTGCGCGCACGCCTTATAAGTGAACTTATATTTTAAAAAAATATAAGTGCACTTATATTTTAAATCTTTGTTTTATATTTCTGGAGTGAAATGTATCGAGAACTTTCGCCAGAATTAGCCAAAATCGCCAAAGAAGAATTGAATGAAAATCCTCAGCGAGTGGCAAGTGACTTACAACATTTAAGAGAATGGATAGCAAAACAACCACATTTAAAAGCAAGGACAGGTATGTTGAAAAATAATACTTATTATAAAGTCGCAAAACTAAACTAAAGTGTTGGTCCGGGCTCCTTTGCAGAATAGACCATCTACCTTCCTACCAGGCAGCTCGTAAAAGGCGAGCAATGGCTTACTGTCACTAACAACATGACATTCTACTAGGTGGTAGAGTTTCGCAGCGACTCGACTGGATTGGTACCACCGCCTTACCTATTCCTGCCATCATAACGTCCAATGCTTGCCGTTGACGTGTTACGGTTTGGCAGGGTAGTAGCCGATAAACTTACTTTTGCTCGTGGCCTAACTTCCCGGCCTCAGGTTGGCAACGCACCATTACCACCTTTGGTGTCTCTAGGCGGCGTGAGTTTCTAACAATCAGGAAATCTGTCTGCTTGTTTGTCATGTGTCATGTCATCATAAAAAAACTGTTTAAAATATACTATAATGAAAACATTTTAGCTAACTGTTTGCGTATTATTACTTATAATTTGAAACATTAATATCCAAACAAATTTTTGTTCGTTCTTGGCTTTTTCGAAGACTAGATACGGGGTCACTTTCAAAGGAACGGCCAAAGAAAGTCCGCGTTAATACTTCGCTTGTTGTCACGCTACGTCGTACCTAGTCATGACGTCATGCGATTGCGATCGCCGGGAACCCGTTAATGCTATGCTTACGATGTCACCATACATTTTGTATTTTACGTCGGTTAAAAATTGTAATTTATATTTTTTTTTAATTTTCAATTTCTTCAAAAATCGAAAGTGTCATCGATTTCTAATCCTCTTTAAAAATTTGGCTAGTTTTTAAATGTAACCCTGTAGACTAACAGCCTATCTACCAGGGAACTGACAGATTCATGATCCAGATCCATGATCAGACATGATCCAGATTGTTGATATCGTCCAAATTATTTCAGTCGCTTTAACTTCTTAATGAGCCTTGAAAAGGCTTATCATGCGCTGAGCGACTCGATGATAGAAATAGTTGTCAACTTGGGTGTTAAACTCAATATTATTTTTATATGTAACGCGTCTGATTTTTGATTGTGTGAATTAATATTTTATCATTTATTGTTCTTAACTATATTTTAAATACAATCATTTTTAATACATATTAATATTAATGTAAATAAACCATAAAAATAATATGGAGGGGATAGCTTTGTAGCCGCTGGTCTATTGACAGACATATTATGCATCGTGCACATTTTAATATGTGATAATTAATTGCAATGCATTGCCCCGTGTTGGTCCGTTCTCCTTTGTAGAGTAGACCATCTACGTTCGTATCAGGCAGCTCGTAAAAGGGGAGCATAGAATAGCTGTCACTAAAACCGTGACATCCGACTAGATGGTAGAGTTTCTTAGCGACTTACCCTGATTGGTACCACCGCGTTACCTATTCCTGTCGTCATAACGTCAGCGCTTGTTCGGTTTATACGATAAGAGAGCTGGTAAGCTTACTATTGCTCGAGGCCTAACATCCCGGCCTCAGGTTAACAATGCACCATAACACCTTTGGTGTCTCTAGGAAGCGTAAACCCATCCATGCCATATGCATAAGCCATCAGGACATCCTCAGCTTGTTTGCCTTCCGGTATGATTAAAAAAATATATATTAAAAATGCACGATGCCTGTCGACAATCCAGCGGCTACTGGCATCTGATAAGAGCAACGCAAAATCTACTGTTGATAACCTATCGTCGATTAAGCAAACATAAAGTGCAGTAATACCATAAAAATTAGCGTGTTTTTTTTAATATTGGGGTGGAGCTATATTCGATGGAATAAAGAACATAATTGGTCAAATTGCAAGAGCAACCATGGACGAAACAATAATTAAAATGCTATCCTGATAATAAGAGATAATGGTAGGCTGAGGCATAAACCAGGGCACCCACGACTAGTTGAAGACATTAAGTCGATAATGTGATAGGTGGCAAACCCTTCGGCAACCGGGCGCATATCCAATCCCAGGCAATTTACAAGAAAATTGAAAATACAAATATTCTAGTTTTTTAGTTGCCCGAACCCAGGTCCTCAAGAAGTCAAGTCCGAGGCCGGACCCTTAGACAGAGCCGGATCAACCTGAAAGCAGAGTAGGCAACTGTCTTGGGGCCCAGGATCGACAGAGGTTCACTACAGTCCGCAAAAAAAGTTTTGTGGATCGAAAATGATAATCAACAAAACTATTTTTTTTCAACGCATGTAACACTTTATACATACACAACCATCTAGTATCTAATATTAGAACTAATATAATTCGAAACGCAACTGAACCTCATTCACGTTTGGGGGAATCCCCGATTCGTTGGATACGTTCTGTAAGCTTCCGTAGAGCTATAATAATTTTTAACGTAATAATTTCAAAAAAAAAAACTTCAAAACTTTCGAAATACGTTAATTACAATATCTGAGTTTGCGATAGTGAGGTAAAGAAAAAGGGTCCAAAAATTGTATTGCCTACAGGCCCGTACAGGGTTAATCCGGTTCTGCCCCTAGGCCACAGAGACGATATTTTTACTAAAAGCTAAATTGTTGTTTTCATAGATGAACAATGGCTTGTAGCAATATTGAGAGGATGTAAGTTCAGCTTAGAACGCGTGAAAGAGAAACTTGATTTATTTTACACTCTACGCACCACTGCACCAGAATTCACCTTAAGATACAACCCCACGGAACCTGATTTTATGAAAATTCTCAGAATCGGGTAAGAAACTTAAGGTATTTCAATTTTATCACTTGCCCTGAGCTTGAGTTAAATTTCTACAAATTTTAAAGAAAGAAAAAATTTCGCTCCAGACAGGATTTGAACTCTTTCATTTCAAGCCAACGAATACTCGAACCATTTGAGCTACTGAAAATTCAAATCCGGTGTCGAAAATTTTAATTCCTTTCTTTACCATTTTGTATTAGAAAGCAGACGGATATTAAGTCAGAAAAAAAAACCGAGTAAGCGCAATACTTGGATTGGGTTTGATCTGTGCAGCTTGATTGACCTTTGTCCACAAGTTTTTCGTATCTTATCCACTAACGTTGGTCTACTTTATCTTAAAACGATCAATCTCTTCAAAAATGAAAGTACATTGATAGGACAAAATTGCACAAAATGCCACAGGAATTGCTTAACTACTTGATGAGTTCCAAAATTCAATAATTTCCTAACTGAAAACGATTTGTTTTTAATTTGATTTGACTAAATGTAACTTAAAAAACTGTTAAAATTTAGTCCAACTAACAATTGCTGTAACCTGGACAGATCCTATTTTGATTCCACCACTTTCACACATACACAAACATTTATATGTTCAAAGCGAGTCCCTGGGGTAGGCAAAGAGTATCGAGTGCCAAATATCACGATTATTACATACCTGCCTGGCTTCCTTCACATCATTCAATTATTTCACCTTCGCTTCCATTCATGCCTATTAGGCACACTCCACTACTTGATTCACCTATTCGTGCTTGGCGTTATAGGTGGCGGCTCCATATCTTATACCCTTAAGTGAGCAATTCTTGTATGTTATATATAAATATGTAATTGGAATCTTAGAATCGGCTCTAACGATTTTCATGAAATTTAGTATGTAGAGGGTTTCGGGGGCGATAAATCGATCTAGCTATGAATAATTTAAAAAATAAAAAACCGAGCAAAGCGCGGCCATCCAGGTATTGACATTGAAATTGAGATCGTTTCTTGCAGTTAAGCTTACATTATTCCGGTGGGTATCATGTCTTTGAACGTAGGGACCTCTTTTAATATATCAATTTAAATACCTGGGGAATACCACCTACTACTATTGTTTAAGTGTTTTTTTTAATCTATAATATTTTTCAGGGCGTGCTTCATACTACCCCAGTCAGAAAAAACCCTTCATCCAAGTATAATTGTAATAAGGCCCGGTGCATATGATCCGAAAACGCACAATGTTGCTGATCTAATGTGTGTTTTGTACTATTTAGTTCAGGTATTTATGATTTAATAGATATATTGACTACAGCCGAGCATTATACTTATCTAGCTCGCCTGCGGCAACCTGTAAAAACATGCCTATGTCACTATACTTGTAATAAATCTGTAAAGTGAATTCTGTACATTGAAGATGTAGGCAACTACAAATAGGCAACTACAAAAAATACAAAATATTTTTAGGATTTTTAAGTTTTTTGCTGCCTATTTGTCTTTCTGTCTGTCTCTGTCCTGACCGCGAGTCACGCCGAATCTACTGAACCGATCGCAATAAAATTTGGCAGGCAGGAAATATTCCGAGAAAGGATATAGGATACTTTTTTCCGCTTACTACAGGGGTTATCATGGGAGATGGGTTAAAGTGAAATTGTAAATTTAGCAATAATTCGTTGACGTGTAGTCTAATTTCAGTTTATCTTTTTGTAGTATATGCTTTACAGACTGATCCTTTTTTTTAGTCATAAGTTTAGTAGTTAAAAATTATAGAGAAAATAACACTAGATTTAAAGTTATCCCATAACCTC
>NJDC01003633.1:221090-260469 GCA_002245475.1 Calephelis virginiensis
AATTTCGCCACGGGACTTGAATCCTCTGTAGCTCAATTGGTTAGAGCATTCGCCGGCTTGAGACGAAAGGTTACGGGTTCAAATCCTGTCTGGGGCGAAATTTTTTCTTTCTTCAAAATTTATAGAAAATTTATCCCAAGCACAGGGCAAGTGCTAAAATAAAAATACGTAAACTACAAAAAATACAAAATATTTTTAGGATTTTTAAATTTTTTGCTGCCTATTTGTCTTTCTGTCTGTCTGTCCTGACCGCGATTTACGCCGAATCTACTGAACCGATCGCAATAAAATTTGGCAGGCAGGAAATATTCGGAGGAAGGTTATAGGATACTTTTTCCGCTTACTAAAGGGGTTATCATGGGAGATGGGTTAAAGTGAAATTGTAAATTTAGCAATAATTCGTTAACGTGTAGTCTAATTTCAGTTTATCTTTTTATAGTATATGCTTTACAGACTGGTCCTTTTTTTAGTCATAAGTTTAGTAGTTAAAAATTATAGAGAAAATAACATTAGATTTAAAGTTATCCCATAACCTCAAATCTGGAATGTAGAGAATAATTTGAACGTACAGGTCATCTCGCATACATAACATCACGCCAAGCCTACCGTAGAGTAGGTAGTAGTAGTAGGAAAGTAACAGAAAGAGACAAAACATTTTTAGTGCTGTCAAAGTAGACCATACACGTCATTTCTTCAGACGTTTAATCTGTAATACGGAAAACGTTGTTTAAAAACATCACAATTAGACATGTTCAGACTAATCTAACTCGTCTAAACTCTTCCATCTCTTTTGTTTTTGTTTCATTTAAAAAAGATAGCATTCGTCTAAAATAAGTTTAGTTTGTGAACAGCAGAATCACCACCATTACCATTGTTTGCCTCGACTATGAACTAATAAAATTGCAGCTGGATAAAGAGCCGGATAGAGTTCTATTGCCATTAAAATTTCATATGAACTATTTCATTAAAATATTTGTAGAGACTACTAGAGAAGCACATGACCTTTCATAAGGAAAAAGCTGTTGTGTTTATTTAGTAAAATAGTAGCGAATTCCTAGAAGGACGCAACAACCTTTCGTTTGTGCATAATAGAGTTGCATGCATAATAGTTTAATATATATATATATCTTTTAAATCTCTACTAATTTACTAGAGAAATGCATCATCCCTACATTTGGTTATTTTAGGGCACATTATTTGTTACCTATCATTTTCAAAAAGTAAGAAATGATACTTTGAAAATAACAAAGAATAAACAAGGAATCTGTTTTCGTATATTTGTTTATAATCTTATCTAATACCTTCAACAAAACTACAAAAAGATTACATTTTTATGAAAACAGATTGATTTAAAACTAAGGAGTACGTATTTGTTAAGTACTTTGATTTTGCAAATAAATTCCTTTCCATGACATATCATTTCAGATTTTGGTAATGGAAAATGATGTAGCTACGGTGTTGGGTACGAAAATTTTGGTCGACTACGAAGGCGTTACCATTACTCATATGACGCAAGCCAACCCTGGGGTACTCAGAAAGTTGGTGGCCATTAGTCAAGTATGTATTAAATTTTAAAGCTAGTGAATAATAAAATTAAGTAAATGTTATGTTATTGGAAAAAATGCATATGTGTTTCGCAAATCAAATCGAAAATAAATTGAACATTTTTATTCATTACCATAGTGGTTGAAAAATTGATCGTCAAAATTATACTATTATTGTTTTCTTATTAAGGAAGTTAGATTTCAATGATTTAATTTAATCAAACCAATTGCAGTAGCTAATTTAAACGAGTCCCAGTACTGTCCAATGAATACAATGGCCATATCGTTTGCAAAGGAACAGATATTCCTAATTTATGTTTTTAATATTGTCTTACAAAGATCATTAGTATCTATTAGAAACAATGCCAGTTCTAAAACACAACCTTGTGGTACTCTAAATGTTACTAATGATTACTAACGGACCTGACCTATTTGTTTCACTATTTAGTAAACTGTTTGCGATCACCAAGGTTGTATCTAAACAAAGTTAGCAAAATTCTTCTTATAAAATTAGTCTTCAGCATCTTCTTGAAATTAGGAATAGACTCAATATGTATCTAATACTTTCATTATGTTCGTAGTTTTAACAAATTGAAAACTAAATGGAATAGTACTAATCGTGTCTGCGGTCTAGCGGTTCGGCATCGGACTTGACTCTTTGAAATCTCGGGTTCGATCCCCGACTCGGGCAACAAAAAAAAATAGAAAATGTGTATTTACTAACAAAAATAACCTTGCCCGGGATTGGATATGTGTCCGGTTGGCGATAGGCTTTACACCTAATACATTGTGGATGTTAATGCCTTCGCCTAGTCTCAGATGTCCTGGTAGTTTGGTTCTTCTGCCTACCCGAATATGTCGGTAGGATATGGGTGTGAAGATACTTTAGTAGTACATAAAAAAAAACTTTTTATGTACTTATAGACATTTTCTTAGAAAAAAATAGCCTTGAAATCATGCGTTATTCATAGCACAGTTCGCGTCGCTTTGCGTCCAGAGAATGCCGAATCGTTCTTACGAATATCTAAAACTAGACCTTTCGGGAACTGATAATTAAATAACTTCCATTATTTATACATTCATTCCATTCCCATATTGGTCCGATGATTAAAATATCTACCTCTCTGCCAGGCAGCTCGTAGTAGTCGAAGACTTGTTAAAAGATAGGTCAGTAACAACAAGACCACTGATGGTATATTGCTGGGCCTCGAGTTGGGATCCATGGCCTTACTAATTCCTGCCACCATAATGACTGGTCATGTTCCGGTCCGGAGGTTAAGGTATCTGGTATACTTGCAAAGGAGGCCTAACATTCCATCCGCAAAACAGCGACGCACCTGTAGCATTTATGACGTCTACAGGCAACGGTTGTCTCTCACTGTCAGGCGACATATGTGCATTTCGCTGACCGTGCCGTGCCGGCAGAAGTGAAAACTACAATATTAACGTTGTGCATTTTTGATATTTTGGGATGATTAGAGAATAATTTTGCATGAATTGCTTCAATTATCAGTATGAAAATATTATCATTTAAGTGGTCGAATACAATACTCATTTATTGCGCTATCGTACACAAACATGACAACACGAACATTCGCGCAAGAGCCCTATGCCGTCTTACGAATTTTTGTCTTACGAATTAGGTCACATGTCCTGACGCGAGTTTAGAAGTTTTAACCCATTCCAAAAAAAAGTGCGCAACGCCGCTAAAGAAGTTTTCACTTTAAAAATATGTGTGCTAAAAGTTTATAAAATTCTTTAAAGAAGTGGGGACTGAAAGTAAATTTAATTTTTTATTCCACTTCAATGCATAATCAAGTGTACAATTTATTTTTGTGCACTTCATTCCACAGTTTGCTAATGGTATTTTAGATGGTTGTAATCATGCCTTTCCCTGTGTTAGCCCAGGCTCCTTTGCAGAATAGACTATCTGCCTTTCTGTCAGGCAGCTCGTAAAAGGTGAGCATACGCTTACCGTCACTAACATATGACTAGGTGGTAGAGTCTCGCAGCGACTCACCCGGATTGGTACCACCGCCTTACCTATTCCTGCCGCCATAACGTCATGTCGCATTCCGGTTTGGAGAGTAAGGTAGCCGAAAAACTTACTTTTGCTCGATACCTAACATCCCGGCCTCAGGTTGGCAGCGCACCATTACCACCTTTGATGTCTCACGGCGGCGAGAATTTCTTACCATCAGGAAATCCGTCTGCTTATTTGCCTTCCATTATCATATAAAAAAAAACTGACCATGGAGGAAACTTTATTTCTACTAACCAACGTTTACAGGCAGAGTCAATTTGAAAACGATTTATTTCTCTGACATATAATTTTGATGTATTCTACGATAAGGCAGTGGATCCGTGCCCGGGCAAGTTACTGCAGAGTTGCATTTTTTAATTAACTATATTTAATCTGTTCCCCCTTGTACTGCTTGGTAAGGTTAATTCAAATGGACAGCAGACACGGACCAACATGTGGAAAAAAATCACTCGTACACAAATGAATTGAACAGGCATAACAATATACCTACATGGATCCACCTGATAGAAGGAAAGAGCAATATATATATATATATATATGGATCCACTGGATAAAGGTATCCGCAAAACAGCGACGCACCTGTAGCATTTATGGCGTCTACAGGCAACGGTTGTCTCTCACTGTCAGGAGACATATGTGCATTTCGCTGACCTACCACATAAAAAAACGACGGGTTGCACTCCGGGAGTGCCGGCAGAAGTGAAAACTTGAATATTCAAGATCTCAGTGGAATGACCCGAACTTTCACAAACAAACTTTTTGACATTCTCATTTCTCATTTTATTAGATATGTATCCGAATAAACCCTTTGAATTAAGTACGAGGTCAGTTTTTTTCTAAACCAATATATTTTTTTAAGTAAATAATGTTTTATCATCACTATGTTTGTAAGGATACATCTACATTGTGCATACCTACAACTTCCTTATTTCCGCAGTACGGACCCCTGACGAGACAATTATAGTATTGAGTGTTGTTATTAAATTTTGCAGGATTCCTTGCCGCTCCGGTTAAAAGGAAGTCATCACGTATGTGTACCATCTGGCATAGAAATTATTTTTAAACTAATATCTGCATTCTTGAACGAAAAGGCTAAAGAGAGGGTACGTAAATTTTAATCTGGTATTTTTTACATGTTTACATCTCTTTCATCTAATGTTTAAACAATTTTAAAGCCTTGCCAAAGTTGGTTCTAAGCCACTTCAAAAAAGGGGGAGGTTACTAATTGGACTGGATGTTTGTTACCCTATTACTCGGTCGATAGCCAACCGATTTTTATGCATCACTGGCTGACCCGGCAGACGTTGTTCTGCTACTTTTTAATACGTTTAGTTTAGTAAAAAAATTTAGATGAATCACTCTTGTCACTTAGGGGTATGAAGAATAGATGTTGACCGATTCTCAGACCAACTCAATATGCTCACAAAATTTCACTAAAATCGTCGAGCCGTTTCGGAGGAGTTCAATCACGCACACCGTGACATGAGATTTTATATTTTAGATTAAGCATAATTTTAAAATTGCTAAAATGTATGTGGGACTAGTTTGAAACCCTTTGAAAGAAATAAAACAATAGAAAGAAAACATTTATTGACGGACTAAAACTTACCACACGTCATTAACAAAAAAGAAAGACGGGTTGCACTCCGGGAGTGCTGGCAGAAGTGAAAACTTTGATATTAACGTTGTCTGTTTTTGATATTTTGAAATGGCTAGGGAATAGGTAATTTTGCACGAATTGTTTTAATGATCAGTATGAAAGTACTATCATTTATGTGGTGTAATACAATAGTCTTGTACGTAATGGGACATTTTTGGATTCGCTCTGTAATGTACTAGTACACCTTATTAGTACTCTGTGCCAAACCATAAAACTTCAGTACGCTACCTACTATTATAATTCAATTGAATATAATATATATGTGTTTATCGATTTTCCTTCTACTATTATGTCCTTTGTTAAACTTACAACTTTTTTGAAAACAGTTAAACTTCTTCACAGTGTTGTACCTACTCTAATTTCTATTAACAGAGAAACTATGACATACCTACAAGTCGCAAACAAATTAAAAGATGTTTTACTAAACTGATATCTATATTATCTACTACAAACTGCAAAGCATTCAAAGGAAGAAACAGTTTACACTTTACAGTACAATTATTTAATACTGCAGATCAACGCGAGTGGCCGACCCGCAGTAGGTTATGCGATTGTTTTACACTCACTCAAACTGGTATTATCCATTGCAAATCCTATACTGTTCGTAAATATCTAAGCAATACAAAAACAGCAATGAATCTACATTTTATTTTAGATCTCGCGCAAGCGACCTGCGCCGCCATCTCGTTCGCGCATGCGCAGTGCGCCGTCTTACGATCTGACGCGAGATTTATTATACTGTAGCAGTAGTAATTATTATTTACTAGGTATATAGCAGTTTAATTAGACTGAGAAAATCGTTTATTTCACATTAACCACACAAAATGCACTTAGAACGCTAAAAAGAATAGGAAAGTCTTAAGTTAACAATTCCGGCGAGTTTTAGCAAAACTTTACCACCTAGTCGTGATCACGGGGTTAGGGCCAAAAGAGAATGACGTTCGTTTTCTTAAATACAAGGACTCAATTTCGTTTAAAAATGTTTAAAAACTAAAACAAATTATTATTAGAACTAGTGGTCACCCATTGCTCGAAATTCAAGCATAATAAATTTTAATATCTTGTTGATAAGAACACCATTTCCAAACTTTTTAGTGCGCCATCTGTGATCTTTTATCGTTATTTATCATTAATATATTTGTTTGTGTGTGTCAAATGAATGGTAGTGTGGGTAATGTTTTATTTATTGATTTAATGTACTTTAAAAGCACTATTATTGAAAAATATTAACGTTCTACATTTCTCTTTCCGCAATTTTCATAAAAAGGGGTCCAAAATTTTGGCATCGCGTATTAATATATAGATGAGGTAAAATATTAAAAAAAGGGTACAACTAATACACAAAACAAATATTTTGCGTTACAATTGTAACACTAAAAAAGTAGTATCAAAATCAAACTAATCTGTAAGAAGTTATGCGTGGTTTAACATTTAAAAACATATTTACACATTGTATTGAGATTTTTTTTCGTAAATCAAAAAAACAGGTAGTTTGTTTATTTTATGTGAAAGGTTAGCGAAGTCTCCTGATAGTTAGCGATAACCGTGGCATATAGACACCCTAGATGTTACAGGTGTATCGCTGTCCTGTGACCAGGATGTTAGGCCAATTATGCGAGTCTATCGGTTATGCTACCCTCCGGATTGGAACATCACGGAGTCACTATAGCGGTATGAAAAGGTTAGGCAGTGTATCCTCATCCGGGAAAGTTGCTGCATAGCACTCTACTACTAGTGGTCTTGTTAGTAATCTCTCGTATTCTAATCAACGGACCCTATCAACACTCGATGATTAAGGGCAAATTTTGGAAGTGTTAATTAAGTAACTGTATTACTTGCAGCTTAGAATACACAAAACATATGATGAGTTACTGGACATTTTACCTAAAGATGTTCTCCCAGTAGAATATGGTGGAAATGGAAAAACAATACCTCAATTATTGGGTAAGTATTAGCATTACTTAGCTATACTTTTGTATAATATTCAAATAGATAACTTAAAATTAAAAAAATCAATGGATCCCGACAAACGTCTATCCCTTCTTAAGTTATGATGTCACAGACAGACACGCATACTTACATACATCTAACTTACGAAATCTTTTTTTTTTCCTAAGCTTACTGCAAAAATTACGAAACCAAATACCGTAACTTTTATATTTCCAATTGATTCATAAGCCACCTCCCAAATCCTTCATCAAGTCCTTGTACTTGTCCTTGTCAACAAAAGTCTAACGAGTTTAAACTCGATGGGTTTACCAGTAAGTACTTTAGGGTAACGTCTTCTATCTACCAGTTCCATCATCAGACCAGCTCAGTTATACCATCATTCATTAGTATTTTAGCTGTTAGATCTTAATATGTTCAAAAGTAAAATAAATAGTCACAGCCCTTTTAATGTCTTCTCCGAAGCCATCAAATGAGCTACAAATGACCTGATAACCTTAACCGCCCCTACAGATCTCTAAAAACATAGCTAGGAACCATCTCATCATCAGATTGATGAATGAGCTGTTTTTGAAACTAGAATTTATAATTAAGTACTGATCCAAATGTCCAATAAAAGGAACATTTCCAATTAACAAGATCCAACTAAAAGAACAAAGAGGGCTTGTCTTTTTCCATTTTACAAATAAGGTTACAATAGCCTTGTTTCCACTAAGATTAAATCAATGGTATTGTAATATCTACAGTTTTGTTGCTACATTTAGAAGCCAACAATATCGATTAGGTCTATAATGCAAGTCTATCGGCTACCCTGTCCTCCGGACTGGAACGTGGCACTGCAGGAATAAATAAGGCAGTGAGGGGTACGGTTGTCCTTTGCTTCCACGTTTCGCCTTCGCTTTCCTATTACGAGCCGCCAGGCAGAACGGCAGATGGTCTATTCCACACAGAGGATACAAAGTCAAAGATCAACACTACGGGGAAAATCCATACAATCACATGTTTAGTAAATGGTTATAGGAAATTTACTGTTACTGTTGTATTGGCGCTGTTCAAAATCAGGTAGCACTTGGGCAAAAGTTTGGTTTTTTTGATTTTTGTGCTAGAAATACTTCGCTCATTTGCTACTTTTTTATGCTAGTAATTGACGAATAAACAGATGACTCTCCTGATAGTATTAGACTATCTAGGCCTATATATGACAAAGATATTATAGGTGTGCTGTGCTGTAGCCGGAATGAAAGGCCAACTTTGCAAGTCTACCGACTACCCAACCCACCGGACCGAAACATGACATTGTCATTATGGCAGTAGCAATAGGTCCTTGAGTCTAATATATTGAATAGATAAATACCCTGGACCCCCCCCCAAAGTAAGCAAATTATATCTTGTATTATGGGTGTTAGTCAACGATACTAATACATAGAAATACTTAAATAGATACCAGAATAAATTTAATACCTAAACACCCAGACCCGAAAATTCAGATGTCTAAATGTTCATCACACAAATGCCTGACCCGTCGGGAATCAAACCCGAGCTTTGCTCGGTGTAGTTAGGCGCGTACGCTATCCACTTGACCAACGAGGTGGTCAAGTTCATCTGACCCTGAGTCCTACAAGGATTCCAGATAAATACAAGAATTTCTAACCGTCTAATTTGGTAGGTAGAATATGGTAGAAATTACTTAAGGCTGCGATTTTTTAAACGGGATACGATAGTTGCAAACAAAGAAAATATCGGGAGGTAGCAATTAGTGCAAATAGTTTCAAAATTCTATCGCCTAGGTATGGTCACAGTGCTGTTATTACTGGCAAAAAGTTGGCCTTCAAGGAAGCGCAGGATCAACTCGAGGACTTTTTCCATGTGTTGGTCCGGGCTCCTTTGCAGAATAGACCATCTGCCTTCCTGCTAGGCAGCACGTAAAAGGCGAGCATAGGTTTACCGTCATTAACACCGTAACACCTGACTAGGTCGTAGAGTTTCGCAACTATTCACCCGGATTGGTACTACCGCCTTACCTATTCCTGCCGCCATAACGTCAGGGCGTGTTCCGGTTTGGAGGGTTAGGTTAGCCGGTAAATTTACTTTTGTTCGAGACCTTACATCCCGGCCTCAGGTTGGCAACGCACCAGTACCACCTTTGGTGTCTCTATGCGGCCTGAATTTCTTACCATCAGGAAATCCGTCTGCTTGTTTGCCTTCCAACATCATTCAAAATAAAAAAATAACAGTATTTCACACCTATGTTTTGGTCTTTTAGATTACTGGGCGGACAAAATCAAGCAGAATAAGGCCTGGTTGGAACAAGAAATTCGATTTGGGACGGACGAGTCCAAACGTATTGGAAAGACACCTGGCGAAGAACTAAGCGACCAGGGTTCATTCCGGTCGCTGGATATAGATTAATATACAAGTTATTATTTAGTTTTGATTTTAATTATAGAGGCACTTACAAGAGATGCTTTTTAAGAACACATGAACAATTTTATTAAAGTAATTGTGTCTACCTTTTTTAACTTTTTTAATTTATTACCGAACATCTTATAAGCCTTTTCGATAGGCCTCAGACCTTATAAAATAGCGATGTAGTGTTCCAGACGGTTGTAAATACTGGTTTTAAATTAATTTGCATCGATCTAGAAACTTAATCTAAATTTAATAATAATCTTCAGATGGAAACAAAGTTTCTTCCAAGATTATATTTGATTGAAAAGCGTTTTTACATCTAGAATGTCTTTAAATAGGGGATCTCCTATGAAGAGACAGCTGTCGCCCTTAGAGTCCTCATTACTGCAAACGTTGTTATTTCAAGGTCAGGATTTTAGGCCACATAGTAGACAGTGGGTCTACCCTACTTTTGATCATGGAGCACGACTATGGCGATGACTAACATTACGACTGCAAAAAAAGCTGTTATACTAATCTAGGTTAGCACAGCAGCAGCACAGTTATGACGACTGACCGCTCACCGCACTGATTGAATAATAGCCAAAAGCGAGCGATGGGGTAGTTACATCTTAACGCTAAAAGAACTTAATCTCTTGTATAGATTTATCTCTTAAGTTGCATTACCCACTCAAGCAAGTAAAAATATATGATAATGTTTACCTATTTTTTTTTCAAACTCAAATTGTATTTAATGGAATTACCTGGATAATACCAGTACGAATGCAATTAAAACAATTGCAAAAACTACCACGGCTCGGCCCCTCGCGTTGATGCAGTATTGAATAATTGTACTGTAAACTGTAAACTGCTTTTGAATGCTTTGCAGTTTGTGGTAGATGAAATAGATATTAGTTTAGTAAAACATTTTTTAATTTGTTTACGACTTGTAGATATATCATAGTTTCTCAGTTAATAGAAATTACAATACAACATTGTGAAGAAGTTTAGCTGTTTTCGAAAAAGTTGTAAGTGTTAGGAAAATCGATATACATATGTAATATATCATATTGAATTGAATTATGTACAAGTTTGAAAAATTAAATATTTCATCATATTTTATCTCATAAGTACCTAATACTATTTTAACTGGCCGAGGTAAATTATGAAGTGGCCGTACTAGTAGGTAGCGTACTGAAGTTTCACGGTTTAGCACAGAGTATTATTAGGTGTACTAGTACATTTTACGGATTGTGCGATTACAGTGCCGATCCAAAAATGTCCGATTAAGCACAAGACTATTGTATTATAACACATGAGTTATAGTACTTTCATTATGATAATTAAAGCAATTCGTGCAGAATTATTCCCTAACCATTCCAAAATAACAAAAATGTACAACGTTAATATTCAAGTTTTCACTTCAGCCGGCACTCCCGGAGTGCAACCCGTCTTTTTTTCATGAGTTCAGTATTTACCATATGTATGTATAATACTGAATAGTTAAATAAATAACTCTGAATTGAATCTAACCCCAAAGTAAGCAAATTATACGCTTGTGTTATGGGTATTAACCAACGATTCTAATACATAGAAATACTTAAATAGATACCACCATAAGTTTGATAAACACCCAAAAATTAAATAATTAATCATTAAATGAGGTGCCAGCTTTGCACACATGCATGTTTCGCACGATAATATTCGTTCCAATAAACCTCAGATTGAAATAAGCTATACTTTCAAAAGTTTTAAAAAACCAATTGATAGTTGTTACAAGTCAAACACGTAAAACTTACACAAGCCCAAGTTACCAATTGAGCTTTTGCCACGAGTTGCTCTGATAACGTACACTAACTTACGTATCGAAATCTGTAGCGTTTTTTATATGAATTTAGTTTGTTTAGTTACCGGTAGAGGCGCTGTTCAAAGCTTAATAATCAAAGCTAGCGAATGAAGCTGCATAAACTCCCTTTACCTTACAACTTATATGCGTCTACAGTGTTTGAACATGGGTACCATTATCTATTTATTACATACTAGAGGTCGCCCATTGGTCGAAATTCGATCATAAGTTGATAAGAACGTCCTCTTCATTTCTCTAGACCAACTACTTTGTTTCCTGAATAGTTAGTGCGCCGTCTGTGATTTTTATCGTCAACATCAATATATTTGTTTGTGTGTGTAAAATGCATGGTAGTGTAGGTAATGTTTTATTTTATTATGTACTTTATAAGCATAATATTGAAAAATATTAACGTTCTGCACTTCTCCTACACATAAACTATAAGTATGCCAAATTTCATGCTACTCCGTCAGCGCAATTTTCGTAAAAAGGGGTCCAAAGTTTTTGCTTTACGCATTAATATGTAGATCATGTCTTATTGGTACGCTTCTAAACTTCTGTTTTGTAATTTTTATGTGTTTCACAAGAAAACTGAAAATGTATGCTATTATTCTATAGGATACACTCACCTTAACCTTTCTTCTTAATCAGATACCTCTGATCAAATCGATATTTATTTTAAGAAAACTTACAATACCTTCGCCCAAAATATCGGCCGTTTGTTAAACATATAGGCTACTAAAGAAGTAAAAAGACAAACATTTTTGAATAAAATTTTATTAGTTTAAAAAACTATGTTTTCCCGAAAAAGCTTAAACACATGTAAAACACAATTACTCTATAGGTAGAATAGATACAGAGTTTTAATCTATTTCTAACGATCGGAACGACCGCTCGCGCTGGACGACTTGAACTGTCGACTTCTTTTTGTTACGTTTAGACTCGTCCGTCTTAAAAGTAATCTCTTCTTCAAACCACGGTCTGTTTTCTTTGATTTTATCCTCCCAATAATCTGCAAAAAAACTCGCCAGTTTATTCAATTATTTTAATGCGGCAAAACTGTTAAAAACTACTTCAAGTTTATTCTGATAAAAGTAGACGGTTTTTTTTCTATTTCCCAGGGATTTTATGATCATAATATAACGATTTGATAAGAAATATCTAGACACAATTTTTACATTCGGTTTACAAATGTCGGAGAAATCAATTAAGATACATAAAAAATATAGACACAGATACTAAATGTAATAAAAAAAATAATCTTCATGCCCATATCCCCAAACAAAGCAGACAGAGGCACAAATAGAACACCCACGACTAGCTGAAGACACTAAGTCCGACAATGTGATAGGTGGCAAGCCTATCGCCAACCGGGCGCATATTTAATCACGGGCAACAATATTTTTATTAAATATTGAAAACATATTACATTTTCTAATACTTTTTAGTTTTGAACTGGGGATCGAACCCGGGACCTCAAGAAGTCAAGTCCGACACCGGACCGATAGACCGCAGAGGCGATAATAAATAATATAATCATTGGTAATTTAGATTTAAAAGTAATAACAAACTAAGTCAGGTATAAAAGTCACAATACAAGTCTTGATCTGGTCCCATATTGTCTACATCATCTACCTCTCTGCCTGGCAGCTCTCATGAAGATTCATGCCTATCTTCAACAACTTATTAGTAACTAGCAGTTTCACGCAGCTTCGCCTGCGTAATTTGGCTTCTACTGCACCGATTTTGATGAAACAAAGCCTATGTCACTTAGGAATAACATAGCATTCTAAAAGTGAAAGAATTTTTAAAATCGATCCAGTGGTTCCGGAGCCTGCTCATTTCAAACAAACAAACAAAAAATCAGACCTTTCCTCTTCACAATGTTAGTATAGACAAGACTACTGGTAGTAGAGTAGAGAACGCTTAGGCCTACTTATTTCTGCAGCTATAAATCGGTAGATTTGGACTCTCCGACTATAATAATCACAGCATTAATGGTGTCAATAGGCTATAAATATTTCTTAATACCAATATACTCTGAGGTAGATATGAACTAAACTCATTTTTTTTGTCTTAAATGTAAGTGGTATTTTTATTAGTAGTTATGTAATACATATTTTAAACGTTGCATTGTACGCACCCAATATTTCAGGTATCGTTTGTCCATTCCCTCCATATTCTTTTGGGATAACATCTTTGGGCAAAAGCTTAAACACGCTTTCTTCAGACTTGTGTATGTGGAGCTAAAAATAGTACAAAATGTTACGATACCTATAACATCAATAAAAGTATGTAAATAATCTTTCAGACCGCATGTACGAGTATAATATGTTGGCCAACATCTTGAGTCAACATATAGATAGCGACCGCTGTTTACGCTGGTTAACGCTAAGAACTGACGGAGCGGTTATTACCCGCGCCCGTGGCGGTAGCGGGCCCGAATGTTCTGTAGAATGTAGATTTATAGACAAAAAGAAAAATCACTTTTCACGACGTGATTACACCCGCAGCGACCGCGGTTCTTCGTCCTATTAAATTTGTGAGCCAATGTTGGCACTAACTACCAACATTCTTTCAAATAACATTCTACCTGTTAACACCGTGGTTAGATGTCCAGTGCGTTCTGGAAATGGATGTTTGGTATGCCGTGAACGTTTATATCCAGTCAATGTATGCTAACAAAAGCATTCGCTCTCTTTCAATGGCCAAGCAAATTACAGAAAAGACCCTTAAGCTGAAAACATATTGTACACTGTTAAGTGTGCACATGCCGTCCGCGGACGCTTACGGCTCACATTAACATTCAACGTTAACGACATTAACATATCTTTCGGACGTCAGAACGCTTAAGGTCACGTCCGCGACTTACGTCCGATAGTTTGTATGGCTCAGTGTAGGTACTTTCATTATCTAGATACCCTGTAAGCCCAAGAACATACAGAGCGGTTTTTACTTACACCGCATATGCAAAAAGTAACAGCACATTTTAAGACGCGTTCTACACCCACAGCTCCCGCGCTAGTTTGTGGTTCCAGCCCGTAGAATCGTACAAGTTGATAAGTGATGATTTTAACCGCGACGTTTCGAAATAAAACCGCAGTTCCGGGACCGTCGTGGGCGCGGGTAAAAGCCGCTCCATGAGTTCTTAGTCTCATGTCGCGACTCACAGCCGCATCCGTCAGCCGCGTCCTATAGTTTGTATCCAGCTTTAGGCTTAATATATTTACAACAATAAGTACTCAATTATAAAATTCATTGTTTTCAAACTTACAAGTTTTATTATTTATTCATATAATAGAAAGTTATTTATGAGAAGGTATTTAGCGATGCTAAAAGCGATAAAGCTTAGGTTCGATTCTTGAATGTTTGGATTAATTGAAACAAAGGTAGTTTTTATGGCAAAAGACAGCGAGAAAATACGTTCTCTTGATATTAGGAGATAGCCGCAGCCTGTAGTTACTATAGAGTTGTAGGTGCTATTCTGTGGCCAGGGCGTTAGGCCTATTGTGCAAGTCTACCGGCTACCCTACCCTCCGGGCCGGTTCATGACAGAGTCGTCATGGTGGCAGGAATAGGTAAGGCGGTGGATCCCTACCTGGGCAAGTGATGCACAGCACTCTAACGCCACTAGTCTTAATGGTAAGGAACCGTTCCGCATTAGCTTGCCTTTTAGTAGCTGATATCAGGACGGAGTTGGAGATGATGATCTATTCTACACAGAGATCAACACGGGGAAAAATATGTGCCATTAAGCTTTTTTTAATTGATCTATCCCAAAAAACAACCTTTTTGTGATATCCGAGCTACTATTGTAAAGCAGAGAAGCAGTAGATCTATTCTACACGGAAGACCCGAATAGAACAGGAAAAAGAAAACTTTTCAAAACTAAGCCAACTCGTTATGTTACCTTAACTTTTTTATATTACTGTTAAAAATGTTGAAAATATTGGACCTTTGCAAGTGTTTGTATAGGTACTTAGTTTTAACCTAACTAGTGGTCGTCCATTGGTCGAAATTCTACCAATACAAATTTTAATATGATCTATTCTACACAGAAATCAACACGGGGAAAAATATGTACCATTAACCTTTTTTTAATTGATCTATCCCAAAAAAACAACCTTTTTGTGATATCCGAGCTACTATTGTAAAGCAGAGAAGCAGTAGATCTATTCTACACGAAAGACCCGAATAGAACAGGAAAAAGAAAACTTTTCAAAACTAAGCCAACTCGTTATGTTACCTTAACTTTTTTATATTACTGTTAAAAATGTTGAAAATATTGGACTTTTGCAAGTGTTTGTATAGGTACTTAGTTTTAACCTAACTAGTGGTCGTCCATTGGTCGAAATTCTACCAATACAAATTTTAATATGATCTGTTCTACATAGAGATTAACACGGGGAAAAATATGTGCCATTAATCTTTTTTTAATTGATCTATCCCAAAAAAACAACTTTTTTGTGATATCCGAGCTACTATTGTAAAGCAGAGAAGCAGTAGATCTATTCTACACGGAAGACCCGAATAGAACAGGAAAAAGAAAACTTTTCAAAACTAAGCCAACTCGTTATGTTACCTTAACTTTTTTATATTACTGTTAAAAATGTTGAAAATATTGGACTTTTGCAAGTGTTTGTATAGGTACTTAGTTTTAACCTAACTAGTGGTCGTCCATTGGTCGAAATTCTACCAATACAAATTTTAATATGATCTATTCTACACAGAAATCAACACGGGGAAAAATGTGTGCCATTAACCTTTTTTTAATTGATCTATCCCAAAAAACAACCTTTTTGTGATATCCGAGCTACGAATAAGAAATCTTAGATTCCTTATTCGAGTAGGTGTAGGTCAGCAAATATTGACACATAAAAGAACATATTTAGTAAATCCTACTGATGTTATAAATACGAAAGTTTGTATGTTTGTTCACGTAAAACTGCAAAACCGAAAAATGTTCTTGTGGGACCATTAACCACGTGGACAATGCCGCGGGTAATACAGCTAGTACTAAAATAAATGTTATAAACATTAAGTTCGAGATATACACATATATTATATGTTTTATCACGTAAATGACTGTCTTCTTCACTCAAGCTACTCGTACGATCAGTGTCAATAAGCGTGTATGGTAACCCTTTAAACGAATAGGCGGTTATACGAATAAGAATTGTAGATACTCGTAAAAAACTTACCCTATCTTTAGCCTTTTTGCTTAAGAATACAGATATTATTTTAAATACAATATCTACACAAGAGGGTACATTCAAATGATGACTTGCTTTAACACGAAGCGGTAGGGAATCCTAAAAAAGAATAAGAAGATAAGAACAAATAAAAATAATGCGAGTTATTAACAATTGTTTTTTATGTGGCCTATAGACTCCGAAGATATGTTTCTGGGGTGCTAGGCCTAATGCGTAAGTCTGCCGGTTACTTTACTTTCCGTACTGAAACATAACACTTTCATTATGACTCCAATTAAGGTCTCAGCAAACATATCGACTCGGAAAGGGATCGTCACCGTATCGCCTTTCACCTCGCCTTTCATGAACTATACGTGTGCAAACCCGGATTTGCACCACCGCCTTACCTATTCCTGCCACCATAACGTCATGACGTGTTCTGGTTTGGAGGATTAGGTAGCCGGCAAACTTACTTTTACTCGAGCAACGCACCATTACCGCCTTTGGTGTCTCTAGGCGGTGCTAATTTCTTACCATCAGGAAATTATTTGCTTGACTTTCATTAGGTATCGTTAAAAAAAAAGAGTAGGCTTCATTTAAATTAAAAAATATATTTGTTTTAAAAACTCATAAAACTACTAGATTATTTATCAATTTGAAAGATTGTATTTAGGAAGAAAAGCTGGCACAAATTATATAAGTCACTTTTGCTAATTTCAGAACTGGTACTTCAATTGTAACAGGCACTATCTATGTAAGTAAATTATGAATTTCAATTTCCTTTGGTCACGCTATATATAAGTCTAAAGAACGATTTCTCATTCACCATTTTTAACGCTTTTTAAAGGGTTCTTACAATATGAAAATAAAAATAAACAGATTACCCAATAACGGCAAGAAACTGCATTTTAAAACAAAATTTTAAACAAAAATGAATGGAAAGTATAATGGATTTCAAATTCAATCTTGGTATCAATATTAATATTATAAATACGAAAGAGTGTTTGTTTGTCCTTCTTCAGAGCGATGTCATGATATAATGCTAATTAATGCTATAATGCTAATTAATGCTATTTATTCGACTTTGATGTGATTGTTTTGACATTTTATATAATATTTTTTTATTAATGTTCTTCTTTTTGATTAATTTTGTAATTTTTGGAACCTAAAAATAATTTATAACAGTTTAATTTTGATATAAATTTTTAATTGCTTATTTTGAAAGTTTATAAATGTATTGGTTATTAATTATAAATGGCTAAATTGTACATATTATCCTTATTTTTAGAATCAAGAATTTTGACATTCAAAAAATGTATATTTTTGTTGACATTAGAACTCCACTTACATACAAGAATGATAAGGCTTAGTTCGAATTGTTACTATATATGTGAAGATAATATTATCCACGGAAATGACAAATAAAAGTCGGTTGTTGAAAATTATCCATTTATAAAGTTAAATTTAGTAATGGAGTTTTGTAAACGATAGTATAGTGACGTCTTTGTTGGTATACGGGTTATTGCACACGTCTAGTGGCATCCAATGTTTACAAGGCTCGAATTCGATTTTCGACTGGAGCACTCAATTGTGTGCTGAATTCCTGGTTTTGTATGTTACTTGAACAAAAAAGAGCACATTTTGTACTACATTACATTTTTATAACAGTGAGACTAATACAGTTAGTATTTATATGATATAGTTGTTCAGCTACAACAACAGCAAAGAATGTGTTTTGTTTTGTTCTGAAAGTTGATTTTACTTCAGGGCTACGTCTATTTTTGTAACTTTTCCAGAGATGTAGAAAATCTTTTATTAGTATTATTTTTAGAAGATTATGGCTCTCTGATGATAAGAGTTTTAAATAACAAGTAATTACGTTCTAAATAATTAAACCTTATTAAACTACTAGCCAGTGACTTCAATGGTTTAGAATTTTCAAGTTTCACTTTCAACTCCCGCCTATCAAGTTTAGCTTTAGTATGAAAACAGCAATAACTTAAAATTAGTTTAGTTAGTTTAGTCTAGTGTTGAGTTGTCACTCAACTCTAGTATTTAATTAAACAAGCGTCTACATTTTTCGTGGTAAGGCGGATAGAGCCTAACCGTTTTACTACAAAAAATAAACACTAGTTAAACACAAATTTTATGTACTAAAAATCTAGGTCAGGTCATTCTAGTATATCATGTCATTGATTGGGTGTTAATTTTAGACAGTGTTTAGTTAAACATACTTATATTTTTTGAGGTAAGGCGGTAAGTCACTGAACTGGTACACCGAATAAAGGTGACCAAAACACTTTATTTATGATTAAATATAAAAAAAACATACTTGTCCAACGGCTACCAACTTCCTCAGTGTACTGGGATGCGCATGTTTCATATGGTTCAAGGAAACTCCTTCATAGTCTACAACTATCACCGTACCCATCACCGTAGACAAGTCATTGTCTTTTACTATAAGCTGGAAAAATTAACGTCTTTAATTATTTGTATTACGTGCATATCTATATATATAATATAAAAAATCAATGCCACTTCTCGTTGTAATTTTATAACTCAAGAAAGGGCTCACTTATCCAAACCAAATGTTAAGACTTTGTTTGGACTATTAAGTAGATGATTCATGTAAAGTTTGCATAAAATCGGTCAAGTGTCTCTTCATTTATCACATTTTTTTAACACATGAATTCAATAAAATGATCTGCCATTTTGTTAATGGATATCTTTCAGTCAAATCGAATTTTTTTCAGATGGGGATTGTACCGTCAGTTGTTTTTTTTCTTGTTGTATTATGTCATTCATGCGGTCATATACGTAGCGAAGCACGTACCGGGCCGCTAGTTATGTATATAGAAGTTTGCGCGTTTTCCACTAAAGAGACTCCATTTGTCGCATCTCTTCGATTTGAGAGCGTTTCCATAGCTGCCAGAGCCTGCATTGGTATACTCGGCGTTGACATTTCGAGTGATGTTCAATTTCGTGGTAATCTGGAGGAGAAGGCTAAAATAACCTCTAAAAACTTGGTGTCCCCAGTATAGCGAGACAATATTTCAAGCCGACCCATCGCTTACAACTATACAAAGCTCAAATTCTGCCTCAAATGGAGTACTCTTCTCGACTCTGGGCAGGGGCTCCAAAGTACCAGCTCCTTCCGTTTGACCGCATCGATCGTCAATGACCGAGCAATTACCAATCGGCTTGATTCCTTAGCGTTGCGTAGAGATGTTGGTTCTCTCAGTGTTCTCTACCGCATCTATCATAGGGAATGCTCTGAGGAGTTGTTTGGTTTAATTCTAGCCGCTGATTTTCACCTTATGACATCGTGTTAGAGCTTAAAGTATCATGCCAATCATCTTGATGAGTGGCGATCTAAAACTGTGCAATTCCCAAAATATTACCCCGCATAACAAATTTGTGGAATCAGTTACCGAGGACGGTATTCCCAAACGATTATGACTTTGGAAACTTCAAGGAAGGAGCGCATTTATTCCTTAAAAGTCGGCAACGCATCTGTGATACTCCTGGTGTTGCGGATACCCCTGGGCTGCGGTGATCACTTTCCATCAGGTGACCCAAATGTTCGTTTGTCTCCTCTTGTATAAAAAAAAATAACACGTCCATTATAATAACGTATAACGCTAATATTGATTAGCAAAATGAATGAAACAGTGATTATTTATTTGACGTCGATATTGTATTCTACCACATAAATGTTAGTAATCTCATACTGATAATTAAAGCAATTCGAGCAAAATTATTCCCTAACTATTCCAAAATATCAAAAATGCACAACGTTTATATTCAAGTTTTCACTTCTGCCAGCACTCCCGGAGTGCACCCCGTCATTTTTTTGTAATTACGGAGTAGGGTGTCATTTAGGCTTTGACTGCGGAAAATCTTTCGTTCCCACCACTAACCACGAAAAATATATTCAACACGTCGAAGTATTACAGCTAGTACCTATATAATAAAAATAAATATACCTGGACTAAATAATATAAAAGGCACATAACATCTTTGACGTGGTTCGTTTTTGGATCATATAAACCCGGTCTTAATAGTATTATTGTAGGATGTCTGAGGTTTTTCGAATGCGGTAGAATACAACATGTACTGAAAAAAATCACAATCGGTTAAAAAGTTAGAATAAATTATTTTACAGTACTACTTTATAAATTATGCGCTTCGCTTTACACTTTTTACTCTTTTTACACTTTATACTTTTATTTTTAACCTGGCTGACCTAATCTAAATTTAAGCGAACTTATTAATTATGTAATAACAACTCTATATAGAGATATCTTTAAAATACATTCGGATTTCCGAAACTTGATAGCCGAAGCGCATAATTTAAATAGTACTACAATACACAAACTTTCAACATATTTCCCAAATATATTTAAATCATGTTTTATAAGTGTTTTCCACTGACGGAGTGCTGTTCAGAAACTTGCGTGCATAGTGATTCATCTCCCTTACCTATTAATGCCGCAATATCAGTGTATGGCACTGTTGTATTCTTGTCAGGAGGATAGTGAGGCTAACACATTACGCCAAACACGCGCCACAGGATAGCAACACACCCATGACATTTAGGGTAAGAAAGTTAAAGTAAGAAAAACTGTCGCTATCTGTTTATTCGCCGTCTTATCATACATATTACAAAAAACATAAGAATGCATACTTTTGTTTACTTGAACGTTAGCCGTATTACCACAAAAAATGAACACTGCTTGAAAATAACATGTTTTAATAAACACAATCTTAAATAGTATTCTCAACTAATAATATACTACCACGTCATCTATGTATCGCATTTTATTGATGGGATATCAAATTTAGACAGAGTTTAGTTAAACAGGCGTTTAAATTTTTTGTTGTAAGACGGAAAGTCAAAATAAAAGTCGGCTTTTGTTGTTTTACAGCTTTTAAATTGTATGTTTTATTTATTTTATCACGTATATATTTTTCAAAACATTTGAAAGGCAACACCTTAAATAATAATAATAATAACAATAATATCTCTAGACAAATTACACACAAATTGAATCTAATCCCAAAGTAAGCAAATTATATGCTTGTATTATGGGTGTTAATCAACGATATTAATACATAGAAATACTTAAATATATACCAGAATAAATTTAATTTTGTAAGGGAAATAACGTCATATCAATAAATACCAAAGATGACAACAGTGCGTTGCTAACCTGAATTTACCTCTTGCGGAAACAAATTTATGCCACTTTAATCTCTGGTCCATATACTGTAATTGCGAACAATGAATTTATTGATATAGGTGAAGATCCCCACCAATCAGGGCATATCACAACTTCACTATCTCGTCTGACTTCAGTAATCAAATTGCACTTTTCAATGTCGGCTTTTAGTTAAATTCCATTATACATTTACCGCCTATTTTTTCGCCTTAATGACAGCATCATGTTCTGGTCCGAGGATTAACCAGTGGACTTGGCCACAGGATAAAGACCCAACTTCGACATACATGGTGTCTATAGACCACGGTTGTGTCTTACCATCAGGAGAGCCATGTGCTACTTCTACTTCGTCACAAGTGCCTCTTGAAAGGTGAATGTAATTTTTTTTTCGTATTCTATTTTATTCTTCGCTGTCTCATCACATACAAATAACACTTGTATTGAAGTTATACTTCTTTTGGTGCGTTAGGAAAAAATGATGAGGGTAAATTTTTACAATGCGCGCGCACACCGTCACGAAAAACCGACATGATGAAGTTAGCTATGAAGTTAGCTATAGATAACATTTTAGTTTTTAAAAAGATTTTTATCTTATTACGCCCAAGAAGTATAACTTCTAACGCGTGTACATAAGTACACACACAGTTTTTTTTTTTCACAAAAAGTATTATATATATAGCTAGATTATTTCACTAGTAAGTGATAGATAGATAGATAGTGATAGATAGATAGTGTTACATCCATACACTAAGTCAATATAAAATGTTTACCCAATTCTCAAAAGCTTCAGAAATTCAGGCTGTGTCGGGTTACATCTTAAAGTGACATCTGACGCAGTGGTTCGTAAAGTGTAAAACAGGTCTAGCTTTACTTTTACACGTTCCAAGTTAAACTTGCACCCCCTTAATAACGCCAGGAGCCATTGATCATCTGGAAACGATAATATCAAACACGGTTAATAAAAAAATCTTATTCAGGTATAATTTAGATGTAATTGTAAATCATTTGTGTATGTTGTTATACTGAAAACGGGCACACAAGCGAGTGATAATATGCATTTGGTGGTAGCCCGATAGGAAAGTCTACATTGAATAGTAGTTCAGAAAACTTCTCATTGTGATGGAGATACAACACGATCAGACTCAACCTCTCTCGGTAAATAAGCTTTAAACTATGTATTCGTAAGAGTAGGGTTGTCGACAAGACGTGCCGCTTTTGTTAGATTCTATCGAATTGAAATATCGAAATCAATTCCATTCCATCAAATTTTATTCTTTCAATATTCAACAATTTCAAAATAGAACAATTTTAATGAAAATAGTAAAGGGTTACACGACTCAAGAAACCGATTTCGAATTCTTATTCAAACAATCTATAACATGCGTATCTATTGTTGTTTGACGTTAATGTTCTAAATAAAATCCTGAGCATAAATAAATGTTTCTATACAAATAACTTGAATTCATTTATCATCGAAATATACAAAAATGCTTGTGTAATGATTATGATTATAGATTTTATATGCCAACGTAGATGTTATGGGGGCGTTATTAAGTAGCAGAGCCCTTGGGACCGGAATATAACTACGCATATTTTCAATCCTATCAATACATATTATTATCAATATTAAAGTTTGCATGTTTGTTTGTTACTCTTTCACTCAAAAACTGCAGAACCAATTTTCATAAAATTTGGCATACACATTGAGGGTAACTTGAATTAACACATGGGTTTTTTTCCCGAAAAAATGTTCCTGTGTGACCATTAACCACGCGGGCAATAGCTAGTTTTCTAATAAAAATATCGTTGAACGGGTTTGGATATATGGTTGGTGATAGGCTCACCACCTATCACATTATGGCACTTAGTAGTTGGCTAGTCCCTGTCCAGGTTGTTCCTCTGCCTACCTCTTCGGGGATATGAGAGTCAGGTTACTTTACTTTACTCTACTTTTTCATAACTAGGCCAAACACTAAACCTTACTTGAATTTTTATAATTAGTATGCTTGCAATTGTCAAATTCCATGCTTAGAGGATAAGATACTTGCACAGATAGCTACAGATCACGACCATTAAATTGTGACCCACCCGTGACATCTTTGGTGTTTATAGGCATGATTTATCTCTAAGCAGGTTATACGATTGGTTTTGCTGTTAATTTTAAATCAATCACTGCATTACATCTGAATTATAATTAACAAAATGTATGGTTATAAATGTCAGTCACCGCTTTACTCGCTAGGTTATCTGTCAGTCAGTTCAATGACTGATTAAACAAAACTTATTGTGCAATGACCCTCCAATCTACAGGAAGATCACCAGTTTAATTGCCATTTTTTGAAATAAAAAATGGCCTCTTCAGCTCTATCGCTCTACTCCGTGTCCGTAGCCGCGGTCTTACCCTTGACAACACGTGTAAAACTCTCAACAAAGTACGAGTACAAATCCAGTGCACTCAGCGATAAGGGAGACAGCCGTCATATGAATATCGATAATAGTCTCTATTTAGACATAAATAGATAACCGCTCGTTCACGCACGCAACCCATATTATCTTATATTATGGCTTCTTTTGTTAATCGACTGGACTTGACTTAATGAGGTCCCAGGTTTGATTTCGAGGTCGGACAACAAAACGAAAATGTGGTTTCAAAAAAAACTGTTGCCCTTTTTTTTTTTTTTGAATGACTAATTTGTTGCTAATCTTACGATTTTTGCAACTTCACCGAACTTTGTGGGCCGAGCAGAGTGCTCAGCCCGAGACATCATTATTTAGATGGATTGGGCTGTTACCTACAACGCCAGCACCAACGGCTGTCTCCCGAGAGACCGTACCTCGACTTGGTGCTGCGTTCTGGTTACTGGGTGGACTTGGTGGAGGAGTATTTGTGGCTCGTCGCTCGGCGTTAGGCGCCGGGCGCAAAAGAGGTCTTCGTCGCCGAGACCGGCGGCGATGGTGCAGTGTTGTGTTAAGGTGATGTGAGATTGTCGTGTTCCGGTTTGGAGTTGGGAGAATAGCATTTGCCGCGGTTATTGGGTCCGGGGGTCCGATAACACGTGGCGAGGTCTTCTATGATCGGGGGGAAACTGTTGCCCGCGATTGGATATGTGGCCGGTTAAGCCATAGGCTTGCCACCTACCACTTGTGGGACTCTTCAGCTAGTCATGGGTGCCTTTGGGGCTGATTACGTATCTCATTGGCCAACTCAAACTTCTTTGTATTTCTGTTGGTCACTGGAGATTGCAAAAATAAAACACGTCATTTGACAGCTATTTGATGTACACTTTTCCCATTTGAGTTGGCCACTGAGATACGTAACCAGATGCCTGGTTGTGCCTCTTTGGGGATATAGATGTGAAGATACTTACTTATTTTTATTCTTTTGTTATAGTTTTTACATGATAAAAATTGGTAAATGATTACAATTGCTTGTTGTTGGATATGGATTTATCTTAACGAATGTTTTTTGTTATTATGATTAATAATTATTTATTGTACACAACTAAATTGACTTATTTATATACAAAAGGCGATTCTGCAACTCTTTTAACATAAATACTTATAATACAATTTACATATAAGTGTGTGTGTATCTAACATTTTGTGTTATGATACATACAAGTATAATAAATGAACAAAAAATAAAAAGACGTGTGGCACTCGGAGACTGCTGCGATAAAGCTATCCACAAAAGGGACATTACGTATGCGCAGTAATGCCACCTAGAGGCTAATTGCTGAACTAAAGAGACAAGCGTGGTCAAAAAGTCTTTAAAAGGTCTGCTATTCATCGATAGATGGCAAAACTAAAAATATCACTGCTGTGCCGGTCGGAGTAGGGGGTGTTATATTATTTTCGTTACAGAATTTCTTCTAATTCTTTTAATGTGAAGTTACCATTGTTGGTATTAATTTTGGCCTGAATGATTTTTCGGCAACATTCAATGCTCAAAACTTTGTTGCTAGAATTTCTAAATGCGTGTTTCTAAAACAGTGTCTTCACGGCCATATCCTTGAAGAGCGCACTTGGCAGCGGCACAATCAGGACACCCACGACTTACTTAGTCCTACAATGTGGTAGGTGGCAAGCCTCCAACCAGGCAAACATCCAATCCCGAGCAAATGGCAACGTTATTTTTATTAGAAAATTGAAAATATACTTTTATGGTGATATAGTCTATTATGAGATTTAATATAATTCATCTGTATGTGCTTATTATATTTCTATAGTAATAATTATTTTGTTGAATGAAAATATAACTTTGAAATCACTAGCACTGAACAATAAAATAAACTAGTCGTCGTCCGTTGTTCGAAAGACGAAAATAATAAATTTTAATATCTTGTTGATAAGAACGCCATCTTTATTTTTTAAGACTAACTACTTTGTTTTCAAACTGTATGGTGCGCCACCTGTGATCTTTTATCGTTATCATCAATATATTTGTTGGTGTGTGTCAAATGCATGATAGTGTGAGTAATGTTTTATTTATTGATTTAATGTACTTTATAAGCATTATTATGAAAAAATATTAGCGTTGTGCACTTCTCCTATACATAAATTATAAGTGTGCCAAATTTTATGCTCCTGCGTCCTGCCTCCTGCTGCGATATTGGAAGGCAAACAAGCAGACGGATTTCCAGATGGTAACAAATTCACGCCGCCTAGAGGCACCAAAGGTGGTAATGGTGCGTTGCTAACCTAAGACCGGGATGTTAGGCCTCAAACAAAAGTACGTTTACCGGCTTCCTTACCTCCACCTTCCTTCCAATTTTTTGTCAAAATGATTTCCTCCACATACCTGTTCTAGCATTTAGGTGAGGTTGTTTCGATATCCATTCTTTCAAACTTTGCAAGCTGTTGGCCACACGCTGAGGAGTTTCAGTTAGTTCTTCTTTGGCGATTTTGGCCAACTCTGGTGATAATTTTCTATACATTTCTCTCTGAAAATTTAGATGATATCCTTAGAAAAATGCAATGTAAATCTAATATTTAATATGTGAATTTATAAAAAACAGAAATTTAACTTATTTATTTATTAATATTCTATGTCAGGTGACAAAACAGATAAATTTGCATTTGCAGAATAGACCATCTGCCTTCCTGCCAGGCAGCTCGTAAAAGGCGAGCTTAAGCTAACCATCACTAACATGGTGTTAGTCGTCCTACTAGGTGGTAGAGTTTTGAAGCGACTCGCTCGGATCGGTACCACCGCCATATCTATTCCTGCCGCCATAACGTGAATGCTTGCCGTCGACGTGTTCCGGTTCGGAGGGTAAGGTAACCGGCAAACTTACTTTTGTTCGAGGTCTAACATACCGGCCTCACGTTGGCAACGCTCCATTATCACCTTTCGTGTCTCTAGACACCAACTTACCGTCAGGAAATTCGTCTGCTTGTTTGCCTTCCAATATCATAAAATAAATAAATAAATGCCTCTCCTGATGGTAAGAGATAGCCGCCGGTAGATGTTGCTTAATTGCCGCCGTTTTTCAACCGGGATGCTTGGCCAATGACTATGTGAGTTTACAGGCTTCTCTGCTCTACAGACCGGAACATGAAGCTGTCATTACAGCAAGAGGTTGAGGTTGAGAGGTTGTTGGTCCTATATAACCTTCGCTTACGAGCTGCCTGGCAACTGGCGACCACCTGACAGCTGCTTGGCATTATTATACAAAACTATTAACTATTTAAATGATTTTCTATCGACAAATCAGGTCAACAAGCAGGTATATCATCTGACCCAATGATGTAGAAAGCAGGTGAAATTCCTGACGATATAAGCAACACCCTAGGTTGCTTAAACAAAAAAATGTTAAAAGCGTGGCTTTTTCAAAATTTAATGTTTTTCTATGTTTTTCCTCAAATCTAAAAAGACAATGGCGAAAACTGACATTATGAAAACATAAAGCCTACCACGTAGCGTCAAAGTAAACGTATTTTCACCTCCATTTCCGTACTCACTTTTGTCGTGTTGCAGTTTTAAGGGAAGACTAACCAATAAACATCAGGAGAAATAAGTACCTACTTCTTTCTGGCTAGCTGGGCAAGAACTACTTGTGAAAGTTTCAAGGCACTGGTGATAAAGTGCTGTGCAGCAACTTTCCGGAGTACATATTCTTGACTTTATAATGATAGTGTCATGTCTAGACCCGCAAGGTAGAATGTCTACTCTACCCTCTAGTATGCTGTAGTTCGATAAATTCTTAAGCGTATAGCTTGCTTTTATTACAATACTAACAGTTTCACGCTTTGCCTGCGTAACTTGGCTTCCACTTCACCGATTTTGAGGAAACAAAGCCTATGTTTTTTTTTATAGAAGAGGAGGCAAACGAGCAAGTGGGTCACCTGATGGAAAGAGATCACCTCCGCCCATGGACATCCGCAACACCAGGAGTTTCACAGATGCGTTGCCGACCTTTAAGGAATGAGTACGCTCTTTTCTTGAAAGTTCCTAAGTCATAATCGTTTGGGAATACCGCCTTCGGTAACTGATTCCACAAAGGTGTTATACGGGATAAAAATGTCTCCGGAATCGCTCAGTTGTAGATCGCCACGCATCAAGATGATTGGCATGATACCTTAAGCTCTGACGCGATGTCCGAAGGTGGAAATCAGCAGCTGGAATTAAACCAAACAGCTCCTCAGAGCATTCTCCATGATAGATGCGGTAGAGAACACTAAGTGACCCAACATCTCTACGCAACGCTAAAGAATAAAGCCGATTGGTAATTGCCTGGTCATTGACAATTCGAGTTGCTCTACGTTGAATGCGGACAAACGGGAGTAGCTGGTACTTTGGAGCCCCTGCCCAGAGTTGAGAACAGTACTCCATATGAGGCCGAATTTGTGCTTTATATAGTTGTAAGCGATGGGTCGGCTTGAAATACTGTCTCGCTTTACTGAGCATACCAAGTTATTTAGAGGCTATTTTAGCCTTCTCCTCCAGATGACCACGAAATTGAACATTACTCGAAATGTCAAGCATACCAATGCAATGTGGCAGAAAGGGAAACGCTCTCAAATCGAGGAGATGTCTATGTCACTCAGGAAAAATGTAGCATTCTTAAGGTGAAAGAATTTTTGAAATCAGTCCAAGAGTTTCGGAGCCTATTAATTTAAAACAAACAAAAATTCAAAGCTTTCCTCTTTATAATAAGTATATAAGTAAGTAAGTCGAACCGTGCGAACTTCTTATTGCTTAAGATTAACAGCTACTAACAGTTTGTATGGTTTAAAACATTGTTTAATCTATTTTCTTGTTAATTTTTCTTTTCCTTCGCCTGAAAATATTTAACAAAACAATAAAATAATTAGCTAAATATATTTATCCGGTCAGGCGTGATACTATGATTTTTTTATATATAGATTCTAAACATTATTGTTTTAAAATACTTACTTACTTACTTACTTACTTAAATACAATACTTTTTGAAAAAACTAGAAAATCAACAGAAGTATCAATGATCTTTTGAAATAGATAAAAGTAACATTATCAGTCAGCGGTTTTCGAGTTTTTGAATCACGTAAAAACCAAATCAACATTTTTTATAAATAGGTATTTTGCTGTTTAAAAAATACGAAAATTACCTGCAAGTTTTGTGGACTGGCAAAAAGAAACACTATCACTCATAGCGATTATTAAAAAAATTATCTCCACCTCATTACTGAGATTAGAAACTTATCGTATTAAATATGTTCATAATCAAAATACGAATTAATCTTGTAGATACAACATTGAGCAATGTCGACAATTTCCGAAGTTGACTAAACTGTTATCAGCACAACACTTTCGTTAATATCACGTCGTTTTCAGACTGAACCTTCGTGTACAGTGTACATTATCTCTAGTCGCGTGTTGTGTTCCCCCTCCACATCAGTCGAGGTTACCTCGACGAAATTGATCAAGGGTAACTTGACGAATAATCACGTGCCACAGATCAACTCGCGGTTAGAGTCGCCACAATTCAAACAACTAGTTTGAATTGTGGCGACTCTAACTGCTAGTTGACAGACCTGACAGACCTTGTCGTATCTTCAATAATATTGAATTCGAGAGTCAATCAACTGTCTGTTAAGCAAATTTTATGTTTTCACTAGCTGACCCGGCAGACGTTTTCTGCTATTTATTTCTTGCTGTGTTCAACCCTCATCACTTAGGGTTATAAAAAATAGATGTTGATCGATTCTCAGACCTATTTAATGTACTCACAAAATTTCATGAGAATCGACCAAGCCGTTTTGGAGGAGTACGGTAACTAACATTGTGACACAGTAATTTTATATATAAGATTTTCGTTCACTTTTTAATGTTTTGCTATACTTGTTTTTTTTTCGGAAGAATCTTCTCTTAACAATATTTAACACAATAAAAAGTATTGTTTTGTTATTGAAATAACTGTTCACGCATATTGCCTCCATATTATAGAAAGAGATAGGTATAACAAGTTTCAAGTGTCTGTGTGTGTTTAGCATTATTATCTTTGAACGGATGGACCGATTTTGATGCCGATTTTTATGTTTGAAATCAGTTTGAAAATTTTGTTTGATCGTGTCAAATCTTGACAGAGACTATTGAACATTTTTAATCACAGTCTTATACATAATGTATATGCGAATGCTGTTGGATCTATAAAATTATTATACAGGATTACTTTGAAAGGAACAGCAAAATAATCTTTTTTTATATAAACATCCAGACCCAGAGCGCAGACTTCTTAAAATACCTACATACAAAAATTATACAGTGTTACTTTTTTTATGATATTGGAAGGCCAACAAGCAGTCGGATTTCCTGATGGAAAGAAATTGACGTAGCCTAGAGACACCAAAGGTGGTAATAGTGCGTTGCCAACCTGAGGCTTGGATGTTAGCCCTCGAGCAAAAGTAAGTTTACCGGCTACCTTACCCTCCAAACCGGAATACGTCGTGACTTTATGGCGGCAGGAATAGGTAAGGCGGTGGTACTAATCCGAGTGAGTCGCTGCGAAACTCTACCATCTAGTTAGATGCCATGGTGTTAGTGACGGTAAGCCTGTGCTCGACTTTTACGAGCTGCCTGGCAGGAAGGCAGATGGTCTATTCTACAAAGGAGCCCGAATCAACACGGGGAAATCTTTGAAACCTCTGGGGTTACTTTGAAAGGACCAGCCAAATTTGAATGTAAGGGGGTAAAGGCTTACATGGTAATGCATTTTAAATATTATTGCCAAATTGTAATATTTACTTATATCAACATTCATTTAAAACAATTCGCATAAATTCTTTACTTATTGTCACGCTATGTCGTGTCATGTACGTGCCTAGTAGCACTCATGACGTCACTAACCTGTGAATGCGACTTCAGTCAGTGGGAACCAGTTATATTCTTTTTTACGTTTTAACGTATTTTGCTTAGGATAAACATTATAAATTGTTTTTTTAATATTACTTCTTAGATAGAAAGATATTATCGATTCCGAATCGTTTCTTAAAATTTGGCTGGTACTTTAAATGTCACCCTGTATATACATTTTAGTAAGAAATGTTAATTACTCTAGCTGCGAGCTGGTCTGTCGCTAGTGAGTATTTGTCGAGGTACCCTTGATTAACTTCGTCGAGTTAACTTTGCGAGTGATCCGTCGATATTACTTGACCGCTACAAGTAACTATACTTCTAATAGCACGACACTATCGAATTTCTACATCGGTATTCCGATTCATCTTTATGTTTAGAGCATAAATGATCTTTGTTGTTACGCACCTACTTATCATGCCCCAGCTATTCTATTCTATTCATTATTATTTTGTATGTTCATGACATGATTACTTATCGAATAACGAACTGATTTTGATGGTTATTTTTTGGAATAGTAGGTCATGATTGGACCCATCATGATAGGAATGATAAGGAATCGTTGCCTTGGCGTGAAGGAAACTTTGTCGTGGTGGTGGGGCTGAGTAACCGGGTTCGAGCCGGGGCCCGGCGAAACCAATTGGACCAGGGAGGCCGCTCCTCAGTACCCCTCTCAGTCCAAGATGAGGAGTGAACACAGGGTGGTGGGCCATTTGGCACGCGTGGGTTGGTGGCTTGCAGGCCGGTGGAGGAGGAAGCGGTCGGTTTTTGATCTAGCCCGCCCTGTCAATTTGGGGTCTCGTCTTGGGTGACCATTTTTTTTTGTTGGGGTCAGAAAAAGTTAATAATATAAGCACGACGTGTAATTATTTATTTAATAATATTCGTTTGTTTCATGTAACTTGAAAGTTTCTAATAGTGACAAAGTAATTAGTTCCAAAATAGTAAAAAACCAAGTAACACGGGAAAAACAGACGAAACGAAAAAAAGAATATAAAAAAGTTTGTTTATGTGCGTATGTGTGTGTGTGTGACGTATTAGTGTACACACGTAAGAACTGAAACATTTTTGTGGCCTATTTGTTAAGTTGTGAGCAAGCTTGAAGATATACCGACTAGTAAATATCACGAAGATTGCAGTTTGGAATTCGGCTATAACATACAGTGTAGAGCGTAACTAGAGGTCAATGAACGTAACAGAGTAATGTGATGGCAAATCTCTCATAGGTCCTTAAGGAAGTTTTGATTCAAATAAGGTTTTAACTGTAATCCTATTAAAGCTTACATTTATTATATTTCTAGAATTATATTAAAAAAAAACAGACACAAATCTTTTTTGATTTCAAAATGTGTCACTTGGCCCCCTTACGCTACTTGAAAAAGTTAGCTAGACAAAATATTAGTCAATAAAAGTCTATAATCGAATAAAAATACTAGTCGAAGTTGATTGCAGATGAAAGTGTATATGGCTCTCTGCACTATCGGTGACGTTTTTGTAACTCTCCTGATCGTAAGAGATAACTGTGACCTATACAGGGTTACAACTAAAGCACCAGCTAAATTTTAAAATCGAACACACTTTCGGTCTATTAAAAAATTAAAAATTAAAAAAATCAATGCATATTTTTTTATCCGACGCAAAATACAAAATGCATGGCTATAACGTAAACAAAGCATAAAACTGTTCTGGCCCACCGATTGCAATCGCATTCGAAGGCTGGCAGAGTCATGATTCGTACTAGGTAGGACATAGCGTGACAACAAGTGAAGCATTTTTGCGGATTGTTTTAAATGAATGTTTGTAAAAGTGAATTTAACAACATTATTTAAAACGCTTCACCATTTAAGCCTATACCCCCCCTACATGAAAGCTTGGCCGGTCCTTTCAAAGTTACCATATACACCATACATGTTGGAAATGAGTTGCTGTATTGTCGCCGAAGTGTTAAGCCAACTATGCAAATCTACCGGCTACACTACCCTCCGTAACGTAACATTACACTATTGATGCAATTTATTTAGAAACACTTGTACTTTCCACAATATATTTTATTATTATTATTATTTTTATTTTAAAATTGTTATATAGCCCTGATGATGCTTGTATAGCGAAACTGGTTGGCTAAGCCATAAAAAAAATATTGTGGAAAGTACAAGTGTTTCTAAATAAATTGCATCAAGAATGGAATTCCACCAAGCACCGACGATAAGAAATATAGAATCTACATTACACTATCATTGTGGCTGCAAGAATAAATAAAGCGGTGGACATCCAGACAAGATGCTGCACAGCACTTTACTACCAGTAGTCTTGATGAGAATAACCCATTATTACTTTTGCTCGCCTCTTACGAGCTGCCTGGTAGGAAGGCATATTGTTTACAAAAAACAGGGAACCCAGAAAAAAGTACGGGGAAGTTTAACGAAATTTTGGTTAGTTAATAATATTGTGATATAACGAAGATTGAGATTTTAATTAAAATTAAACATTTTTGGTTTGCCGTTGGCAATCATTAATTTAACTTTTGTTTCAAATACAAGAGAACAAAACCAAAATATTTCACTTTCATTGTTTTATTACTTTGGAAAATGTAAGGCTAGTTACGTTTCACGTTTGTGTTCCATTTTCAGAGCAAATTAATTTAAACTGCTGTATTCTAATTCTAATGTCAGTTATGTCAGTCGATACCAATTATAATAATTGTAGATAAAATTCTATAAATTTTAATGTAAGAAATTTTTCACCTCAGACAGGATGAATCCGCATCCTTGCGTCTCAAGTCGAAGAATGCTCAAATCATTTGAGTTACTGAAAATTCAACTCCTGTAGAGATTTCTTTCTGTTCTCAGTACCTACTAAATGAATTCATCGTTATATATAAAATTCATATTTTTTACTTGTCCCAACTTTTGCTTTTCTGAGGGTATTTCATATTTTAGCTTTTTTAATAGATAGGGTTGTTCCAGAGTTCATCGAAAGAAAAGACCATCGCATTGAGTGAAAGTGAACACAAGTGAGGAATTTATAAAAAAAACACTGTATCGTACGTGTCCTCGTTACCACAAAATCTTACTACACAATAATGGAGGTCAACGCTTTATTCAATGACTTGTGATTGACTTTGAAAAACTTAAGCCCGATTTTGCTAAATCGAATAACTTGCTGGAAACTTGAACTTGACTAGTAGCAGATGCTAACGCTAATGGCAAATACAAAAAAACATGGTAAATTTGACTATTAATTTTTGAAAAAAATATCATTATGTAAGTCAAATGGCAAAACCATGGAGTCATAATTTAACTTTACAGACATAACATACGTGCAAACGACAAAACGTATCGAGTTGGAAACTAAAAGTTGTAAAAATACAAATGAAGCATTTTAATGTCGAGTTGTTTAAGTTTGATGTTAAATTAATTACACAGGTTAAAAAATTAAAAAAAAAACCTATTTCGGAAGGACCATAAACAATCGAAGTTTATTTTAATTCAAATAAAGCATTTTAGTATATATATTAATTGATGTACTTAATACAGCCTAAATATAAAAAAAATATTTTGGTAGGACCACAAAATATAATCGAGATTGGACCGAAGTTGGCTTGTGCGAGGCTAAAATAGTTGTTTTAAGCATATATTTTCTACTTATTTTGGAAGGACGACACATAATCGAGATTCAAAGATACAAAATAATAAACTATGGAGACACTGAAGTTGCCTTGGCAAGGATAAAACAGTTGTTTAAAAAAAATTTAGTCTCAATTTTTTTTGTAGTTGTACTGAACATTGCTTAAACATTCAGAATAACTATTTTAGAAGGACCACAAATAATCGAGATCCATAGATACAAATATTCTTTAAAGACACGAATTTGACTTGTACAAGGCTAAAACAGTTGTTTCAAAAATTTTAGTCTCAATTTTTTTAATAGTTGTACTGAACATTGCCTAAAAATTAAAAAAAATAGTGTTATAGACCAAGGACCACAAAAAAACTAGGTTTATAGATACGATAAACTTTGAAGACACCGAAGTTGTCATGTGCAAGGCTAAAATAGTTGTTCACACTGGACATACCGAAAAAGGTCATTTAGTTTCTTGTTAATGTCCAAAACTTTATCGACCTTAGATTTTAATTATTTAAACGAACTACTGATACTAAATACTTACATATTTAAAAACAAAGTCACGCCCATATCCTGAAGAGGTAGGCAGAGGCTTAACAGCATTCACGACTAGCCGAAGACACTAAGTCCCATAATGTGATAGGTGGCAAGCGTATTGCACAACCGGGTATTATTTATATATTTTTTTTATATACAAAAGCAGGCCAACGAGTAAGTGGGTCACCTGATGGAAAGTGATCACCGCCGCCTACGGACATCCGCAACACCAGGAGTATCTCAGATTTAATCCAAGACTTCTTCCAGCTTATTACATAAACGTCTTACACACAAATGTCACTTTCCATGTGTGAGCTGCGACTCACTGTAATTTTTTTATGTGATTACCTGCAAGGCCAATCGATACTCTCTGATCCCATGCAAGGGACTTAGTTTGAAGTAATATAATATGATACATCATATTATGTATGTATGTAGCACCTGGTAAAAAACGGTTACGGTTTCCCATGGACATCTGAATCACAGGAGACACCAATATGTTTCTTATTCTAAAAAAGAGATAATATAGTGATAACATCCACCCCATTTTTTAGATAAAAAGTTACAATGGACCCCGGACATTACAAAGCTTGCCATGAAATTGAGCTCAGCAGCTTACGCTGTTAAGAAAATAAGGCAGTTAACAGATGCCGACACGGTTAGAATTATTTATTTTAGTTATTTTTACAGCATCATGTCTTAGACATTCTTCTCTGGAGAAACTCGGCTAAGGTAGATACAAGATTTGTTTTGCTATACTGGAAAATTATAACTTAGGCTGTGTATGTAAAACTTCCCCCGTGTTGGTTCGGGCTCTTTTACAGAAAAAACCATCTGCCTTCCTCTCAGGAAGCTCGTAAAAGGCGATCATAGGCTTACCGTCACTAACACCGTGACATCATACTAGGTGGTAGAGTTTCGCAGCGACTCGTCCGGATTGGTACCACCACCTTACCTATTCCTGCCACTATAGCGTCCAATGCTTGCCGTTGACGTGTTCCGGTTCGTAGGATAAAGTAGCCAGTAAACTTACTGTTGCTCAAGGCCTAACATACCAGCATCAGGTTTTTTGATAATTATTGAATTTCGTGTTTATATTGAGTGAAATTAGTCAATTTTGGTGGCATTTTGTGCAATTTTGTTCAGTAAAAGTGCACAAATGAAATAATCATGAAGTTATTAGCGTATCGTGTATTTCCTCGCTGCCGCCCAATCTCACTATATGAGCTTGAGTAATGAGGCCACCGCTTTACCCAAGAACCTGACATGACTTATTGACGACTTATGACTAATTATTATTGAATCCCTATTTTGGTAAATTTGATGCAAATGTCTACTTGACTAAGAGCAAAATACTAACGTGATTGTCAAAACCTAAAGAAAGAAAGAACTCAAGGAGTTTTAGCGCCATCGTGAGTGAAGACGGTCGTAATTTTTACACAATTATTGAATTTAGTGTAAATTATGAGTAAAATTAGTTAGTTTTTTTAATTAGTTAATCTAGGTGAGAATTAGTTTAATTTTGTTCAGTGAATGAACAGTAATTATTGAATTTCGTGTTTATATTGAGTGAAATTAGTCAATTTTGTTGGCTATTTGTACAATTTTGTTCAGTAAAAGTGCGGAAATTAAATGATCATGAAGAAATTAGTGTATCGTGAATTTTCGCCAAATCTCCCAAAGTGAGCTTGTGTAAAGTGACCACCGCTTTACTCAAGACCCTTACGTGACTTTGTGAATAGTGACTAATGACTGTATAAGAATTATTTATACGAAAGACAAGTGACTAATGACTGTATAAGAAATAATTAATACGGAAGACGTGGCAGCATGGATTAAAGGTCTTACCCGGCCGCAGAACTGGCGTAACTAGCATTTTTATACTTAGATTAAAAACGTTAACCCCAAATGGCGTTATGGGCCGTCATTTTATGACACTAAAACAGTCGTCTGTTGTCGTTTCGTGCACATAGAACACGTTATTCAAGTGGTTTCGATCTGTTTTTATTAGACTGTTTCTGCTTTTCAAACTGACATTGGCGCTAAATCAGACTTCGATTGTGTTTTTGTGACTTTTGGGGCATAATAATGCCTAAACGTGGACAAACATTGAAAAGTGGAACCCGCCGCCCGCCACAATACTTCCCCGCCATTCAGCACGAAAAAGATGATGACCCTATTAAAAGAAGCCTGCGGGAAAGTCACAAGAGATGACAGGTGTCAGGAAAGCATTCTCTGAACGGCCACTGAACAAGTGCCATTGTATGTCTCGACAAGGCAAGTCAAACTGTGTTGCTTACATTTCAGTGAATTCAAGGACACAGCTACACTCGGGAGAATGACATGGCAGACGAAGTATCAGTGCGTGCATTAAGCATGCCCTTTTATGGGACCAGGAGTCCGTTGCACTTGTACCAACAGATGACATCGCTTGTTAAAAAACCGCCTTTTGTATATAACGTTTTGTCAATGTAACACTTTTTTGACTTAGTTGTATAATAAATAATTTATTATTATTATTATTATCATTTATGTTCAATGCCTCTTATTTTCTAAATTTTATTCATTTAACATCAAAAAATGTTAAAAATATACATACATACATACACACATACATATCTTAACGCCAAGTCCGTTACGCGTTAGGCAGAGAGTATCGAGTGCCACACATCACGATCCTGACAAACCTGTCTGGCTCCCTTCACATTCATTACCCTTTTCATTCAAGCACGCCGGTTTCGGATAATATCCGAGTGATCTGATCTTGGAATGTCACCCTTGGTCTCTACGGGCACATACATCCATCCACATTCGCATTGTATATCTGCTTTTTCAATCTTTCATCTGTCATTATTACCTCATGAGCGAACCAGCAGAGCATATCCTTTCGCATTTTAGCACCAACACTTTTTTTCAATCCCACTATTTCTCGGATCTCACTGTTACGAATGCGGTCAGCTAGCGTTACACCTCAGATTTTCCGGAGCGCTCTCATTTCGACCGAATTTATCCTACTTTCATGTTTTTTCTGACATACCCAACTCTCGCTCCCGTACAATAACGTTGGGACAAGCACAGAATTACGCAAAGCGAGTCTAGCTTTTTGACTCCAAACCTCGCTTTGAAATAGCTTACCGAACGCTCCGTTCACACTATTGTCTGCACACACTCTCCTCTCTACATCCGCGGTGTACCTTCAGTGTTAAAAATATAAACATAAAAAAACAGGTTACCAAAAACGGTGGTCTTACAACTAAACCGTCAGAGGTCAGGGCGACAGAGTGAGGAATCTCCTCACAATTCGCGCTATCCCCAAAATAGCTGCCTTCTGAATTCGGTCCTTAAACCCTGGGTGGGTTACAGTGCGAGTCTTAAAATGTTGGTCGAGATTCTTTGCTATTAGACCATTTACTGATGATTATCATTATGACAATTATTATTATTATTATCATTTATTTTCAATGGCTCTTATTTTCTACGTCTATACATTTAATATAAAAAAATATTAAAAATATAATCATAAAAAACAGGTTACCAAAAACGGTGGTCTTACAACTAAACCGTCAGTGGTCAGGGCGACAGAGTGAGGAATCTCCGCACAATGCGTGCCGTCCCCAAAATTGCTGCCTTCTGAATTCGGCCCTTAACCCAGGGTTGTAGAACGAAACTCTTAAGATGTTGGTCGAGACTCTTCGCTATTAGACCGTTTACTGACACGACTATCGGGACAATTATTGTTGAGTCAACATCCCACATGTCAGTAACCTCGTGCGCTAAGTCTATGTATTTTGTAAATTTTTCCTTCTCAGCTTTCACGAAGTTAATGTCACATGGAACTGTGATATCAACAAGAAAAGCCCGGCGCTCCAACCGATCTACCAGCACGATGTCAAGCTTATTGGTAACAATAGTCCTGTCCGTGATGATAGATCGGTCCCAGTAGAGCTTTGTATGGCTATTCTCAAGAATTGGCTCCGGTGTATACTTATAGTAAGGTACTTCAAAACCGACAAGTCCATATCGAAGAGCAAGTTGCTGGTG
>NJDC01003634.1:6515-16900 GCA_002245475.1 Calephelis virginiensis
TAAGTATACAATGCTACCATAAATCATAAAAAAATGTTTTGAGCATAAATTGAATTGTCATTAATTTGCTGTAATAATTAATTATAATTAATAATAATTGGGAACACGCTTACCATCTTGTTTCATTTCGGAACTGATTTCCTTCCATAACTTATCAGTTACATTTCTGTTACTATAAAACTTATTTATTTTGTCCCACAAAGGTGCTTTATCAAATACTAAGGCAATGAGAACTTCGTTATCTATATCCATTTTAAACACACCCTACTCCGACAAACGTTCAAACCCGTATGACTCTGTCCAGGTAGTCGGTCCCGACAAGTTCCAACCTGTTTCTTTATGCGTAAGCGCATATGATGACATTGGAATATTCAACCTGTACGGATCGGTACCTACCCGTACCGGTTTGCCTGCACCGGGAACCCGCGTCTTTATATCCTCACCCTCTAAATTGTTAATTTTGTTATGTTAATTTTTTTTGTTTCATGGCGAAGAAAGAAGTCCGATTTGGTCAAAGATGCTCTATGAAAATATTACGCAAAGAAGTGTCAAAAAGTTCAAATTTAAATGTCAAACTATATAAAAAACGATGAATAACAACCAAAACTAAATTAATTAAACATGAATTAGTTAATATTGTTTTAGATTTTTAAAATTTGTTCAGTATTTGGAAAAAATGTGAAAATTAAATAAAATATTACAGAGGCTCGTGGAAATATGATAAATTCAATATGTATTGGTCACCTTCTGTTTCAAAAGCAAATTCTCAAATTAGCTGTCAAAGCTAACAACAATTATTGTAAGTTTTTTTATTTGAATTTTAAAGTTACATCATACGAGGATGGATTGAAAAGTATTCGGCCTTAACTATTATTTAACCAAGAAAATAAACACAGACTAAATCAGAATATCGCTCGGATTGGTACCACCGCCTTACCTATACCGTTCGGAGGGTAAGGTAGCCGGTAAACTTACTTTTGCTCGAGCCCTAGCATCCCGGTCTCAGGTTGGCAACGCACCATTGCCACCTTTGGCGTCTCTAGGCGGCGTGAATTTCTTAACATCAGGAAATCCGTCTGCTTGTTTGCCTTCCAATATCATAAAAAAGAAGTTCGGTGCTGTCTCTTAAAGTCAAAATATACTTGTATTGTTTTGACCTTACAAGTCTGACGGTGGCAGATCAGGTGAATTAGGTGGATACGGTAATAGTTCAAAGCCACAATTGTGGATTTCAGCCATTGATTGCACAGACGTGTAAACACGGGTGTTATCTTAATGAAACAGGACTTTTCTTCTGTGCATTCCCGGACGTCAATCTTTTATTTCCTCTCCTAAATGACGTTGTAAGGCATAGTAGTAATCAGAGTTTATAGTCTGACTACTTTCAAGATCATAATCACACCCTTCGAGTCACAGAAAACTTTTAACTTATTTGCCGACAAAATCGCATTAGCCTTTTTGGTGGGTGGTGAACCAGGTCTTCTCTACTGTTTTGATTGTTGCTATGTGCCTGGCGTACAGTAATGAACCCATGTTACGTCCAATGCAACAAAACGATTCAAAAAATCATCTTCATAAAATAATTCCAAACGGTCGCGTGAAATATTCAATCGCTTCCTTTTTGTTTAATTAATAGTATTCGCGGAACTCACTTTGCATACGCAAAAACCCAATTCGTTGGCTGTGATTATTTGAGTTTTTTCATAAGATATAAATATAATATCTGCTATCTCTCTCATATTTAATCTGCGGTCTCACATAATTAAATCAAGTACTTTTTAAATATTTTCGTCAGTAGTGGATGTCGAAGGCCTTCCAGATCGGGGTTTATCATTCACACTCTCTCTGCCACGCTTGAATTTTACTATCCATTTTTGATGGACGAGTAAGACAGAGCAGAATCCCCTAACGTACTGACCATATCATCATGAATGGCTTTCGGTGAAAGCTCCTTCTTATGGAGGTACTTAATGATGGTACGCTGCTCGATTCGCTCCATTTTGCGGAAAGTATGTTCGATTGTTGCAAATTTTCTTGACAATAAATTTTCTAAAACTAAGTTATGTTTGTTTCCAGTTTATAAATCGAAATTAGTTCATAGAAACTTACTTTTTTATGCCTATATAAATGACTAGCTGTTCCGGCGAACTTCGTTCCGCCCGTTCAGTTTGTATGGGAATAATTAAAATATCGTTTTTTCTAGTATCCTCGCTGTTGTAAGGGATAAAATGTATTTTAAAATTGTAATAATTATCTTCTAACATGTTCATTGAAATTAAGTGATGTCGAAAACAACTTTGTTCTCAATAAAATAATCTTAATCAACATCACATTTATTTGGATAAAGGATAATATTATTACGTTGATACAACTTAAGAAATAATGCATTAATTTCGACAGAATTTGATTACCATAAAAACGGTTTTAGCGAGTTAATCTTAAAAGATAGACATATACTGTTGCGGACATTTTTTTAGATCATTTCAAGAGGAATAATTATTTCATACATATGTTTTTGGTATCTTGAACCGTTTTCGCAGCGCATGCAGCGGAAGTCCTCAAGCATGAATAATTTTCCCCGTTTTTTACCATTTTCCGTTATTTCTTCGCTTCTAATAGTTGCAGCGTGATGTTATATAGCCTTAAGCCTTCCTCGATAAATGGTCTTTTCAACACAAAAAGAATTTTTCAATTTGAACTAGTAGTTCCTGAGATTTGCGCTTTCAAACAAGCAAACTCTTCAGCTGTATATATTAGTATAGTAGTCTGGTCAACATGTGCCTATTAGATCAAAATTTTTAACTCGCCTCGGAAAATTATGATCAAGGTGTCATTCGATTCGTCTTCGCATTTAGAATTTTTTTTAAAAAATTTGGAGTTTTGATTGCAAAAAGTTACTAAAGTTATAAACAATTTACTAAAAAAAGAAAAGGTGGTTTTGTTTTTTGCGAATATCTCAAAAAGTATTTAAAATTTTCGAAATTTAAAAAAAGATCCATAAAGAGGAAAAAAATTCTAAAAAAAAAGTCCTGCTTCCTGGAACTCTAGGACCAATGTTTATAATTTTTCTAGAGGGTTCCGAAAACGGGAACTCAAAGTGAAAATTAACATTTTTTTAATTGTTCCGACGGGAATCTTTTCCTTTGCCTTTGTATGATAGCTCCATAAAAGGAAAAAAATCCCAGGTAAGTAGTTTAACAACTATCGTACTTTGAATGTTGATGTTCGTGCTACAAAAAAATGTTAATTAATTAATTGATAAGTAATTGAAAAATCGCGATGAAAATTTTTGATCGCCGGATTTTTGTTCATTGATCTATCCTTTAGGTGCCTGAATTTTTTCGTTTTTTAATTTTCACATTTAATAAGTTTAAATAATATTTATTCAATATAGGTCCAAAGTGGGCGGAGCTTACACAAGCGAGAGTTTCCGTTTTCGGCCGTATGTTCAACCCTCTCGAAAAATTATAAATATTAGTCCTAGAGTTCCGGGAGATAAGATATTTTTTTAGGAAGTTTCCTCCTCTTTATGGATCTTTTTTCAAATTTTGAAAATTTTTAATACTTTTTGAGATATTCGCAAACAACAAAACCACCCTTTCTTTTTTTACTAAATTGTTTATAACTTTTGTAATTTTTGCAATCAAAACTCCAAATTTTTCAAAAAGTTTCTAAATGCGATGACGAATCGAATGACACTTCGATCATAATTTTCCGAGGCGAGCTAAAAATTTTGACCTAAAAGGCACATGTTGACTAGACTATATAGTATATTACAGTCTACAGACTTGCCTAAAACCGATTTATATGATAATTAAGTCTAGGTAAGAACGACTTAAGTAGGGATCGGGGTTGACGTTCTGTTAGAGAGATCGGCCAACTGATTTGTGGATAAATTGCAACAAAGTTGAAGGCAAGCCATAATAATTATTCATTGAGTGTTTTCACGCCCTTAATCCTAAAGAGGTAAGCCGAGGTACAAACAGAGCTCCCACGAGAAGTCGAGGACACTAAGTCTCACAATTGATAGGTGGCAAGTCTATCGGTAACTTGGCACATATCCGAACCCAGGCGACGTCGGTTTTATTAGAATTGAATATTATTGTATTGTAGATTGTATTGATATTGAATGAGATAGATTTTGTTAACATGTCTAAGGTTGACCTAAAACATCATGAGCGTGTTTATAATTTTTAAAATTGTGTGCTCTGCCAAAATAATTTAATTTATAATGATTTGTGTTATATTTTTTATCTAGCGGTGTGGAAAATTATTTCAAGAAGTGCCTCTGATGCTGCTTTACCATTACCATCATCAGCTTATAATTTGCAAAGCGACAATAATGCGACAGTCGTACTACTTGGAACCGTTCATTTTAGCAAAAAATCAGTGGAAGATGTTTCCGAGGTAAGTTGTAAATACCCTTCAGGCTACAGTAATTTTATAAACTGAAAGTCCAATAGTTAAATGCCTATTGCATATTCAAGTCGGCAGAAGTAAAACAATTTAAACTTTTGCTGGAACAAGTTTTCTTAGAAGTCTAATTTATTATCCTAACACCTTTGTGAACTGCTAAATTGAAACTGGAAAATTTAAGAACTATAAAGGCATATTTTTGTATATCATGAACTAGCAAACGAGCTAACAGGCTACAAATTCACCTAACAAAATATGTAGTACTTTGGTAGTACCTATCTACGATCTACCTGATTAATTAGCGGTACCTAACCATTGTGCAAAGGCATCTGTAACAAAATAAAGGCCATACTTACTCTAAAAAAAAATTAAGATGTTCTTGATGGTAAGTGATAACCGTGGTCTATAGACACCACAGATGTTACAGATGCGTCGCTGTTCTCTGGCCGGGATGCTGGGCCTATTGTGCAAGTCTACCAACTACCCTACCGAGACTGGAATATGACAAAGTTCATTATGGCAGCAGGAATAGGTAAGATGGTACCTACCAGTGTTGGTAATGACCTATATTTGAATATGTGTCCGCCTCTTACAAGCTCCCTGGCAGGGAGGCAGATGGTTTATTCTTCTCAGGGGATTCAGACCAAGAGGGGTTAAAAATTAATACGCCTCTTGAATAATTCTAGGTCATCTCCTAGGTACATCAACTATTTGGTAATATGAATCAGAAAGTAACAGCTATGTGCACCGTAGATAAATATCTGCCGAGTGTGGTGCTTCTAATACTTCTGACTACATATTGTACGGCGCGTAGTCTGGTATAATTTAACAGATGTTTAAAAATCTCTATTTTGCTAATTCGGTCTGCTCGTGGTGTTTGGTGGTGATAACGTTCGTTAGGCTTGTCACATTCTGTGTCATTTGGAAGACTTCTCGTCACAACGTCAAAGCGGAATTAACAAAATAAATGCTTAATCAACATCTGACATAACGAATTTCCGCAAAGTAACGCCTGATTCAATAAAATACAACTACAACTAAATATATACTAAAGTACAGCATAATAAAATTACTTTAGGTCCAGTTTTACTTTTAGATAGTGAAGGTATTAAAACCGAATGGGATTTTGATAGAGTTATGTCGTCAAAGAGTCTCTCTCTTGGAATTAGATGACAAGAAATTTCTAGAAGATGCTAAAAAGTTTGATGCCAGAAAAGTTCGGTAAGTTTTTTGATAACTTATAATACCTATATCATACCTCCATACACGGGTGAAGTCCAGAGTATAGGTACTTATATACATACGTATAGCGCTTTTATTTGTAAAAAGTTATTCTAATGTACCTAAGCCTTTTATTTTTAAAATTTGAATGAATATTCATGTTCTAATTCTATTGGAAAATGAATTACTACTTACAGGTATCTTATAGGATTAGGTGGGTAAATGTTAATTCGGAGTGCTAGTGCCATAGTACCAATTTTTTTCACGATTTAGCGTAGGTAATCCGACAAAATTTGTAAATTGTGACATCGTTATAGTGAATCTTTTTCTCTAATTCCTAGATTGGGACTGAAAATTTGTAGAATTTTGTAAAATAAATTATTCTGTAGGTTTTCGCGATCGTCTGGAGTGCTTTAACAATGCATTCGCAATGTTTTAAACAAGCGCCAAATTCCCAGCTGAAAATCCACGAAAACTCAGCAGGCCGCTGGTTGAGTATCGCTAGACTTCAGAACAATAACTATGCTTTAGTTATTGTTCTGAGCGCTAGACTGTGATAAGCAAAGAGTATATAAATACTATATATTTAATAAGAGGCGGGACTTCCATAGATGTACCTATAGCAAACCCGAATTTGTATAAAGTTTACTTGAAAAAGTATAACCCGTATAATTTTGAAAGTAAGTCTAAAGGCATTCAGATATAAGGCAACTAGTGTCATATGATTTGGGCGAACAAAAACATAGCAAACTTATTATTTTTATTTTTTTATATGAAAGTTGCGCCGAACTGGTGATAAGATCCTACTTTTGTTTTTATTTTCAGACAGGCAGTTAAAGGTCAAGGCTTTGCTTCAGGAATGCTCCATGCGATGTTGTTGAAAACTTATGCAGATATAGCCAGAGAACTAGGCGTAGCACCGGGTGGAGAGTTCAGAAGAGCATATCAAGAGGTTTAAATTTTTTCCTGCTTTATAATATTATCATCATCCATTAACGAATCTGGATCTGGGGGGTGATTATGTATCTCAGTTGTCAACTCAAACTGTAAAAGTGTACATCAAATGACGTCATTTGTGTTTGCTATCTCTATTGTATTTCTATTGGTCACTGGAGATAGCAAATACAAAACACGTCATTTAACAGCGATTTGATGTACACTCATCCATTTTGAGTTGGTAACTGAGTTACATAATCACCCCCCTGGTATAGTTGCTTGTCTTGTGATAATCTGTCAGGGTCTTACTTTACATAGCAACGTCTGTGTTCTGCAATTTTGTAATACCTAGATGCAATGTAGGTATTAAAACAATATTTGCTTTGTGCTAACTATATTTTCCTTTTCCAGTAGATATTTTTTTTAGTATTCGATAAGTACCTAGATATAGAAAGGCAAAAATGCTGTGCGATTTCCATATGGTGGAAAATATACGTAGCCGATAATATCACGTGTGATTTATTTTAAATTAAAGTTTCTAGTGTCACTTACGCGACTTACTTGTCGCGAGGCTCGGGTTCGATTCCCGACGGGGGCAGGCATTTGTGTGATGAACATTTAGATGTCTGCATTTCCGGGTCTGGGTGCTTATTAAATTTATTCTGGTATCTATTTAAGTATTTCTATGTATTAGAATCGTTGACTAACACCCATAACACAAGCATATAATTTGCTTACTTTGGGGTTAGATTAAATTTGTGTAACTTGTCCAGGGATATTTATTTATTTATTTTATTTATTTATTTACTTACACTTAAGATTTATTTCAAAAAGAAAAAAAACTTAAAAGTTTTATTACGATTAGCTGTGTCCGCCCGCCTCTTTGTAAACGCGTTGAAGTAACTTTTTATGGGTAGTGAGACGGAAACGAAAAACATTCACGCAATGAAAGTCATTGTAAATGTTGACCCGACTTCAAAGCTACTAACTACACAAAATTTGCTAAAACTTCAGTAGTTTTTGCGTGAAAAGTGATAGGGGAAACAACCGAAAAAATCGTAATACCTAATCCTCGTTTTGAGTTTTGTATACTGTATACATATACAATGCGTAGCAATACCTAATTGTTTTTAAAAATGTATTTCATATAGAGATTTATTAGCTGCCTACTGTTTTATTTTTTTATTGTATCGACTAGTTGGTATTTAAGGTTGCCGGGCAAACTACACTAATATTATAAAGAGGAAAAATTTGATTTTTTGTTTGTTTGTTTGAAATAATAGGCTTCGAAACTACTGGACCGATTTCAAAAATTGTTTCACCTTTAGAATGCTACATTATCCCTGAGTAACATATGCTTTGTTTCATCAAAATCGGTGCAGTAGAAGCCAAGTTATGGAGGCGAAGCTACGTGAAACTGCTAGTTTACCAATAAAATACCTAATGAAATTGCAATTGCTGCGATTCATAAAAAAAGTATTCCAATTCAGTTCTTGGACATTCATGTGCGGTCTGTAATCTCTAGAACCATGTCCATATGCTTTTTTATCAAAATCATCTGCACCTTCTACTGAGTTCTGGTAACTCAGTTGCTTGTCTTGTGATAACCTGTCAGGATCTTACTTTATCTAGCAACGTCTGTGTTCTGCAATCTTGTAATACCTAGATACAATGTATCTTATAAGTATGCCACATGTACTGCAGCATTTTCTCTCTAAATAATGACGTACATCTGTAAGCCCACAGATCAATAGACATGCTGATGAAGGCATGTTCAGTGTTTAAATCAGTAGGCAATGGCGTATCGAGATAGGAGCAAATGACTGTGTATGTAGGTCATAGGACCATGTTTTATTAGCGGTTTTAAGAGTTAAATCTGGTAGAAAGCCAGGTTGACTGTTGGCTTGGCACTGGCTCAGACGTTGTATGTAAGTACGTCAAGTTTTTGGTCAAGTCGCACGTAGAGGCTGTAGAACTGCCAAAAGCTACTGCAGCTTGTGGCAGCCTCCATAAAAATTAGTGTAGGGATGGAATAACCATACTTTACAAAATTTAAAACTATTTTCATCACAGTTTAAAGAAATAAATATTCTAACGGTGACCTCTCAATATAATTTTGAAAACTTATTAAATGTCCAAAAAAATATACTTAAATTCGTTGAAGAAAAATTGTGATGTACATGCGGTAAACACGAGGAATAAAAAAAATCTTGTGCATAAGTCTCGTCTCCACAGAATCAGATATTCTTTCATGGGCCAATGTATACGTTTTTACAATAAATTTCCCGAGCATATTAAAGACTTACCATTAAATAAATTTAAAAAATGTATTAAATCTAAGTTGTATATAATGTATGAGTAGGTAAAGGTTATTATAAGATTTCAGAATATTTAGAAGACAGAAATGCTTGGGGTTAATTGCTCCTCATACAATCTCTACAAATAATATACTTTTGTAAATTTTATTTATAAGAAAAAAAGACAAGCCCGCCGAAACAAAGAAACTCCTTTCGCCGCATCTTCTCAATGTGTGGCCGCGTTCCGATGCGTTGGTAGTTTTTAGAATTATATAGACGCGTCACAAGAATCTTTGTATAGATCCATGTGAATAAATAGATTTTGAGTTTGAGTTTAAATTCTTCTCCTTTCAAGCGCAAAAAGAGTGATACTTGCCGAGTCATAGATTCATTGCGAGGATAGAAGGCGTCTCCTATCCTCGCAATGAATCTATGGATGCCCCCAAAAACACAAACGTAAAGTGATGTAACCGACAAAGAGTAGTTTTACCGTCTAGCTTTCGCCCTTGCCCAGACTTGGACTTGTATGGACATAAGAATAAGCACAGATTGTACGGCCATCGATGCGACACCTGTGCTTGGAAGCAACAGTTGAACAACTTCATGTCTTCGCCTTACATCTGTTACAGTAAATAGAAGAAACCTAAAAATTAAGTTCTGTTACAGATGAAGAAAATTCCGGGCTGCAAGTTATTTCTCGGCGATCGTCCGATACAAATAACTATAGCCAGAGCATTTCAATCTCTAACCATTCGTGAATTAGGTCAGGTGCTATACCATCTCACTACAACTAATCCCAAGCCACTAGAGTAAGTTCCAATAAATGTTTTTCTTTATAATGATACCTACTTGCTAGCAATAGGTATTTTTGCGTTACAACGTGTAACTTCGTTAGTGAAACATAGGGGAGACAGTCTATGATTACTTCTCAAAGCTTGAAATAGCAGAGCTACACATAAAATTGGTTCGGGTTCATTCTTTTATGCGATATTACACATATTAAAAAAAACAGTTCAGTCACATTTCATAAATATTTTATCACAATGTGGTTACAGATTGTTTTACAAGAACTGAGGTCCTTCTAAAAGATAGATTTTTATGACTTCTAAATTTTTATAGACAAAACGTGGTTTGCAAATTGGTTTAGTGTACGTTGTGGTTAAAATGAGTCGTAATCTCTTTATATATATATGATTCTTGTGTACGTTGTGGTTAAAATGAGTCGTAATCTCTTTATACGAGGGTCAAACTGAAAGTTCTTAGAAAATCAAAAACTAAGCATTCTAGCAAGTTATTAGTTTTATTATAACTTTTCAAAATAGCGTCCATTTACATCAATACATCGCTGCATTCGATGGAACCATTGAGAAAAGCACCTCGCGCACTCGGCCTTAGGGGTCTCTTTGACGGCGTTCTGAAACGCAGCCACTGCTTCTTCGGCGTCCATAAAATGTTTTCCTCGAAGTTTTTCTTTTATTTTCGGGAATAAATAAAAATCGCAGGGTGCGAGGTCGG
>NJDC01003635.1:0-10003 GCA_002245475.1 Calephelis virginiensis
AAAGTGACGCTTTAACATACTTTTAAAAATATTAATATTTGGAGCTCTCCTGATATTTACGGGAAGAGAATTCCAAAGCCTCACTGCTTGCGAGGTAAAAGATCGACTATAGTAACAAGTGTTACGAGAGGAAACTTGAAGAGTATAATTATCATTGGACCTGAGGAATTTTACCTCACTGTTACAGAACTTAAATCTCTCCTTTAAATAAATAGGCGCAAACGGATCAAAGAGAATAGAGTACAGAAGAGACAGGATATGACAATTCCGGCGAATGATAAGGGGTCATGTATGCTAAAATACGTCAGCAATATACTGTTTTTTTCATACAAAGCAATTATGGATCTTGGGGACAAAAATACACAAGATTAACATTAATATGCTTTATAAGACTAGTGTTTCCAAAACACGATTCATTTCACTTTGCTCGATAGAAAAAATCAAAAAGTTAACCCTTTTAAGTTAACCCAACTGTCAACTTCAATTATGAAAATATTGACACCAGATTTAACATAAACATAGATAAGTATTATACCTAAAAGATAACTGTTTCAGTTTTTTTTTTTCAAATTACTTTTATACTGTCAAAAATAGTGATATGGCGCTTAAGACATTTACTTTTGAGCGCAATATTTCATAGTAATCATGGAACGGGGGAGTGCGCTGATTGGCTCTTGTAGCTGACTAAGTATGGGGCCTTAATAGGCAACCACTTGAGCCTAGCACGAAACTCGGAAACGTGATCATATTTATGCAATGAAAATATGAATTTAATACAAAGAATTTGAAGACGCTCGAGTTTATTTATTTGCTCAACAGTAAGATTTACATAACTTTACTCAGTTATCAACACTAAAAAGATACTGAATAGCCCCACTGAACTCGCCTCGTAACGCCGCACATCCATCTCAGCATTTTCATCTAGGTGACGCAAAGTTCTTCTAATTAATTAAGAGCAGAAAAGGGCGAACATATACCTATGATATTTGTAAGTTTCTACCATCAGGCGAGCCTCTTGCTTTGCTACCTTATTTAGTAAAATAAAAGGATCGCTCTGTGGTCTAGCGGTTCAGGTATTGGACTTGACTGCATGATGTCCCGGGTTCGTATCTCGGATCGGGCAATAAAAAGAAAATTGGATTTTTCGAATTTTCTAATCAAAAAAACGTTGGATAGGATTAGATATGTGCCCGGTTGGCGATAGCCTTCCCACCTATCACATTGTCGGACTTAGTGTCTTCAGCTAGTCGTGGGTGCCCTGGTTGTGCCTACCAGTTTGGGGATTTGAGCGTGAAGATACTTTTTTTAAACAAAAGGGGAAGGCTGACTTCAAATAAAATAAACAAAGCAAACACATTTGGCCGACGTTACAGCGATCACTGGAGTTGACTGTACACGAAATATTTTATACACAAACAAAAATCTCGTTTGTAAGAACATAACCTGCTCCACACCTAGTGCTACAATTTACATAACATCTTTCAGCTTATCCTTACAGCCAATATTTCTTTAGGTTACTCATGCCAGGATTTACACAACAGTTGCTCAGTCACGTCTTTCACTTTCGATAATCTTCGTTGAATACAATTCATGTTATCTTACAATTGAGCTATGGTTCAGTGGCTTTAGGGGCTTATTTTTAACAATAGTATAGAATATAAAAGTGTTACCTTCGGAAAACACATTTAAAGCTCACGGTCCTTCGTAGGTCGTCTCAATATTCTTTAAGGGATTGTTAAATATTTTATTTTAATAAAATTATTTAAACACGTGAATTTTATGATAATCCTAACTTTTCGCAAAGCTTTTTGAATGCCAATTTTTTTTTTTGAAGTTGGACTTTGTCTAGGGGTAATTTAATTTTTGATTGTTAAAACGCTAGAAATCATCAAGATCATACTGGCGTTAGACTCAGTTGGAACCAGCTTTTCTAATTCTTCTTCAAGCCTTGAGAATCCTTCAGAGCTATTTCACTCAAATTCTTCTTCACAACGTCAACTCGTTACGGATCTGACCTTGCTTCGTTACGCCGCACATCCATTTCAGCATTTTCATATAGATGCAGAGTTCTTGTACATGTATTTTTAGAGCAGACCATATCTAACTAACGTAAAGCAGAAAAGGGCGAAAAATGCTATAGTATACATATATGAACTTTAAGCCTAACGTAAATACTCGTGTCATAAGAAAACCTGTAAGCTCACGCCATTTCGACCATGCACTATAAAGACGCTCGTAAAGCACGAGATCTAGGTACTTAAAGGCCTTAGCTTTTATTTAAAAATTTACTTAAAAAACTGACTTTATCCGTCCTTCGAAGGGTGTTTTCAACTGTATTCTACTATTAATTATTTTCCACTCAAGGTTTTGTTTTTCCGTATCCGCTAAGGCGATGTCATTGGCTTAAATGAGCTACCAGCGTAGTGGGAAGCGATCTTTTGGTTTACTTAACACACCGATGGGCGCAAGCAGTCGAAAGCAAGGGAGAAGCATTGGCTGTCAGTTTGGACATAGCAAAAGCCTTCGATCGGGTGTGGCACAAGGCGCTTCTCTCAAAGCTTCCTTCTTACGGTCTTCCTGAGAAATTATGTACATGGGTCGCTAGTTTTTTGACGAGGCGTAGCATCAACGTCATTGTTGACGATGTGTGCTCGGAGTCTAAACCTGTCAATGCTGGTGTTCTCCAAGGCTGTGTGATTTCTCCTACTTTGTTTCTTTTGCATATCAATGACATGTTGCAAATTAGTGACACTCATTCTACGCAGACGACACTACTGGGGAAGCCTTATACTTTGGCCGACAAAATATATCACGGAAACATGTTATCGAGAGCCGGAACCAACTTGTGTCTAAAATTGATAATCTTTTGTCTGAAATTTCTTTTTGGGGCCAGCAGAATCTGGTGCAATTTAACCCTAACAAAATTTTCGCTAAAAAGACTCCCTTTGTCGCATCTTCTCGATTTGAGAGCGTTTCCCTTTCTGCCACAGCCTGCATTGGTATACTCGGCGTTGACATTTCGAGTAACGTTCAATTTCGTGGTCATCTAGAGGAGAAGGCTAAAATGGCCTCTAAAAAACTTGGTGTGCTCAGTAAAATGAGACAGTATATCAAGCCGACCCATCGCTTACAACTATATAAAGCGCAAATTCGGCCTCATATGGAGTACTGTTCTCAACTCTGGGCAGCTCCTTGCATTTGACGGTATACAACGTAGAGCAATTCGAATTGTCAATGACCGGCCAATTACCAATCGGCTTGATTCCTTAGCTTTGCGTAGAGATATTGGGTCACTCGGTGTTCTCTACCACATCTATCATGGGGAATGCTCTGAGGAGTTGTTTGGTTTAATTCCAGCCGCTGATTTCCACCTTCGGACAACGCGTCAAAGCTTAAGGTATCATGCCCATTATCTTGATTCGTGGCGATCTACAACTGTGCGATTCCGAAGACATTTTTTACCCCGTAAAACACCTTGGTGGAATCAGTTACAGAGGGCGGTATTCCCAAACGATTATGACTTAGGAACCTTCAAGAAAAGAGCGTACTCATTCCTTAAAGGTCGGCAATGCATCTGTGATACTCCTGGTGTTGCGGATGTCCGTAGGCGGAGGTGATCACTTTCCATCAGGTGACGAACTTGCTCGTTTGCCTCCTCTTCTATAAAAAAAATCACTTAGCAGTAAGCGATTGTACGAAGTGTGCCGGGTCAGCTAGTTATAAAGTAAATGCTAAAAATAAAACAATTCATTTTAAATATTTTGAATCATTTTCAACGCCTACGCTTAAAATAATAATGAACGTAAACAAACATAAGAATGAAAACAAGCATTAAATTGGCGGAAAATATAAATAAAATTTGTTAACGTTTTTACTACGTAAAGTTTAAAACAAACAGATCATTTGTGTAACCCACCCTGTAACTCTGTCTTTGTCTCAATTAGTGATCGCTAGTGATACTATCCATACTAATTTTATAAATGCGAAAGTCTGTCTGTTGTTGCTCTTTCATAGCTAGATCGCTAATAAAATTTGATAGGCGTTTAGCTAAAGATGCGTGTTCAAACACAGGCTAAATGACTATAATAGGGGAAGCAAATCATAATATTAATACGTGAAGAAAAACCTTTGGAACCCTTTTTACGAAAATTGCGCTGACGGAGGAGTATGATATTTGGCACACTTGTAGTTTATGTGAAGGAAATTTGCAGAACGCTAATATTTTCCAATCATAATGCTTACAAAGTACATTAAATCAATAAATAAAACATTACCCACACTACCATGCATTTGAGACACAATAACAAATATATTGATGATAACGATAAAATATCACAGATGGCGCACTAAAAAGTTTGGAAACAAAGTAGTTGGCCTTGAGAAATGAAGATGGCGTTCTAATCAACAAGATGTCAAAACTTATTATAGCCGAATTTCGAACAATGGGCTACCAATAGTTTCTACAACTATTCCACGCTGACATAGTCGCGGGCAAACAGCTATTAATCTATAATGATGTTAAAATAGGGCCGAAGTTTTCCTATAAAGTTTGCAAAACAAGATCTATTAATAACTGTATCTACAAATAAATTGAAATTGATAATATTAGATGTTTTGTTTACTTTTGTACTTCAAGAACAAAACACAAATAGCTGAAAAAGATTTGTTTACGTAGGACGTGTATATACCTATCTTGACGCCCATAGCCCCGAACGATTTTTTTAATAATAATGCTTATAAAGTGCATTAAATTAAAAAAAAAAAAATATTACACATACTACCGTGCATTTAAAAAACACAAACAAAAATGTTAGTAACAATAAAAGATTACAGATGGCACACAAACTATATTCGTAATATTTGGAAACAAAGTATTTGGTCTCAATCAATGAAGATCCCGTTCTTATCAAAAATATAATTGATAACAGAGCCTTCATAATGTTTGAACATTATATTTTAATAATTTATATTGAATAAGTAATAATTAAAGTATATTATGATCGAATTTCGACCAAAAGCCGACCACTAGTTTACATAGATTCATCACAGTAATATCTCGAATGGTCTATCTTTTTTCATATATTTATATCGGTGGAGTAAGGCGAGTACGCTAACCTCTCGACCAACGAGGTGGTTAATGAACTTGTAAAGAGGTTGAAACTTCAAACTTTTCAAACTTCAAGTTCGTTAAATACAAGCTATGTCACTTTACTGTTTTAAAAGTTATAAATGACCGTTTATTTAAAAATTCAGACTTTTAAGACTGTATGACTATTAAGTTGTCCCGGAGTTCATATTAAAAAACATAATATAACAGTGACACTATACATTTTTTCTCTTTTGCGGAGGGTACCTATCTCTGCTACCACCATGAAGCTATATTAGAATAGCTTCATGTCTGCCATACTCAAGCGGATCAATTAAACATGTCTGAGGTTTTAATTTTGGCTATTCATATATTGAACATTTGGTGAAGTCAGGTATCATGACATGCAAATAAATAAAAAGGTTAAAATGAAAATCATACATTTGTTGGGATTTTACATTACAAAAAATTGCAGCTACGTAGGATGATATTTTTTTTGTGATCCATCAATTTTTAAGTACATATTAAATTGCATTTGAATATTTAAGATTTAATAATTTCTTTCTATGTCACACCAATTTGATTATTGTTAGAATCAGTTAATTTTGCAGCTTTACAGGTACTACCAAACTACACGTCATAGTAGCAGCGAAATTACTAGGTTTTTCAACCGACTCAAAAAAAGGAGGCGTTTGCAATTCTTGTTGTAATCTTTTTTTTAATATTTTTTTGTAATTTTATAATGTGATTACACGGCCAAAATCTAATAATGTTATGCCTACTAAATGCATAACACAACCGGAGTAACACACTCTGAGTAACACAACCGGGCATCGGAACGGGAAGAGAGTCATTTGAGTTGAGATAATGAAATGTCGTCGATATCAGTCAGAAGAGTAATCAATATTATTGTAGACTTAATTTTTAAAAAGGCGTAAAATTCGTAGAATTCCAGGTTAATAAGAAAACGGGGAAATTAGAGAAATTCTCTTGAATATTTATTTTTGTAAAATCAACGTTCGTTTTATGAAAATACTGTAGTGTCGCAACACGTGTAAATACAACGCGGCATCGCAGCAAAATCGCGGCGGGAATGCGAAATTGGGGCTGGCGTCGAAACGGATCGACGAAAGTTAGTTATCGCGTGTTCCACTTTTCGAAAAAAAAAGTGTCTTCACGCCCATATCCCCGAAGAGGTAGGCAGAGGCACAACCAGGGCACCCACGACTAGCCGAAGACACTAAGTCCCACAATGTGATAGGTGGCCAGCTTATCGCCAACCGGGCACATAATATCCAATCTCGGGCAACTTTTTTTTATTAGAAAATTGGAAAACCCAATTTTTCCTTTTGTTGTCCGACCTGGATTCGAACCCGGAACCTCAGGCAGTGAAGTCCAACAACTGAACCGCTAGACATACGGATTACTGCGGTTCCGCTGTTATAGCAGAAGTGTGTTACGGGCTTTATTGATGCTCTTAGCGTTGTTGATTGTTATCGCTATATTGTAATGTTGGTGCCACTGCGATTTATTGTAATACCGTAAAAGGAGCTTTTAGAAATCCGGAATTACAATATTAGCTGAAATATTGTATTGAGAGTAGATAACCTACTTTAAAGAACTAATTTTATTTATTTTTATTTATATATGAAGATCGGATTATATGCAACATAAAAAGCTTGAAATATGCATGCTTGAAATATGCACAAAAACTGACAGAATATGTAACATTAAATAAGTTTTTTATTTATTATCTATATATCGTTCCTTTAGATATAAGTTTAAACTTGTTTTAAGTTTTACTTTATTTTAGTATGTATCTTTATAACTTATTGTTCTTTAATAAAATTAAAAACTATTAAGTTTTAGGTTTTTTTATTACAAAATCAGCATACATTTAATAAACTGTCCATTAATAGACGATAATCGATACAGTAACACGTAACATTACTTAATATTTTTGTAAACATTAACAATCAAGTATTGTTCTAAATGTTATAAATGTTAAAGTGGTAAGATTAATTTTTCGGTCATTCAAAATATTTTTATGGGTCGAAAAGGATTGCTCCAAATCAACTGAGGTAATTGGGCGCTAATATTTTCTGGCAAAATTTTCGCCGGCCCATTAATAACAATATCAATTTGAAATTGATGAACAAATAACATGCATAATAGGTGGGAGGAAGGAGAAGTGCGGTAGGCGAGCGCGATGAACTTTTGTCTCTTTCATTTTACTATCGTACCAAATCAAAAGACGCGCGTCTGCTGAGTGCGATGCGCTCGAAAAATACTGTAAACTATAGCGATAATATGCATCATCACTAGATCTAAGGAAAAATATGCTATTATCGCTAAAAATGGCTTAAATACGCAAATGCGTATCCAAATATGTAATTACCGGTCTCTACTTATATATAAATGAGATAAAATAAAAGAACTCGTTAGGGTACACGTCTAGCTCTACCATACTGTCAGGGGAGTGGACTGTAAGGGGAGAGCGGCGAATTCTATTAAAGGTATCTCAAAAGGTGATAATCGTGGAGAAAGGACAAGCAGGTTTGCAAGGATCGTGAGATTTGGCTAAAAAAATACAAATAAATAAAATTGAAGTGTCCATTTTTAACATTAAAATAACCTACGCAATGCATGTGAAAATTAAAGCAGACTTAATGCATATGAATATGTATAGGGTCCATATACTAAAATACTATTTTTACCATTTTTGATTGTCTGTCTGTTTGTTTACATGTTTGTTCCGGCTAATCTATAAAACTGGACAGATGTCGAGAGACTGTTACTGACAGGTAGCTGATTTATTAAGGAGAAACAAAAGCTATTTTCTTTTTGTTGACTTCCATGCGGACGAAGTCTCTCTAATTCAACTAAAACACTACACTAAATTTCAATGTTTTATTATCTTGTAAAGAAGCTGCAAGTGAAATTCAATATTTTTAAGAATATACGTGATCGAACATAGCTTACTTTTTCTATTTCGCGGAAGAAAAACGAAGCGACGGTGGACCCAAGTAATAAAATTATTACAAGGAAAATTGAAAAAGCGAATCGTAATATAATTTTACCATATTTTGAACAAACATTCTCATGCTTGTCTTCTTCGTTGTTTAGATAACTATTAACGTGCAAAAAATTTTGTACTTTCTTTATTGTTGTCTATATTTCACTCTTTCAACTAAAAAATAAGTCAAATTTAAACGCACTTTGTACTTATTAGGATTTTTTCTTTTGGTCGCCTCTGTGGTCTAGCGGTTCAGTTGTTGGACTCGACTGCACGAGGTCCCGGGTTCGAATCCCTGGTCAAGCCACAAAAAGAAAATAGGGTTATTCAATTTTCTATTAAAAAAACGCTCGGGTTTGGATATGTGCCCAGTTGGCGATAGGCTTGCCACCTATCACATTGTGGGACTTTAGTATCTTCGGCTAGTCGTGGGGACCCTGGTTGTGCCTCTGCCTATTCCTTCAGGGATATGGGCGTGAAGATACTCTTACTCTTTTAAGAGAACAAACTACATGTACCTACATAACATGACCACCAAATTAGCCAATTATATAAATACCGTGCAAAATTGTGTGTTTTCAATTTCCTAATAAAAATAACGTAGTCCGGTATCTAATACCCGGTTGTACCCTGGTTGTGCTTCTGCCTACCTCAGATATGGGTGTGAAGATCGTCACAAATGGTAACATTTATACAATAGATAGGACTCTAATTATTACGTAATCGATCATGTTGACATTATTCAATTTCTGAGGGAAAAAAGCACACAACGTTCAAAGAGTAATTTAATATTACAAAAAAGCAATTTGGATCTGAGAATTGAAGAGTTAAGGAAATATATTCACGCCTGTTTTTGCGAAGACGTAAGGAGAGGTACAATCTACAATGTCTTTTGTGGCAAATAACGTCAACCAGGTGTCCCATCCCAGGCAAAGTGGAGCTTCATCAAAAAATGTACCGTAATAGAACTTTTATCCGTATCTACTTACTACGATTTTGTTATTTTTTTTGTAGCTTTTGACAAACTCCTTTAGTTTATTAATTTTATTAAATTCACTTGCCTTACCAAATTCTGCTGACACAAATTTGGTGTATGTGTTTCGATTTTTAATCGACCCACAAAGAAGGAGGTTATTACTTCGTCAGTATATTTTTCTTATAAGTTTAAACGCCCTTTTTCCACTAATACTTTGTGCTCATACTTTGATGGTTCTGTTTTAAATAAATAGATCATGAGCCAAACGTCTAAGATATTGTTTTGGAGTTATGATGTGGTTATGATTTTGAAATCGGTTTTTTTTAGTTTTACTGAGATACCCCTGCTACCGCTATACCAGTTAATTTTATTACTAGGAACCATTGATTAATTAAAACCACTAGTAGGATTTATTTTCATTTTTAAATATTTGTTTATTTAATTACTGGCCATTGGGTGGTAAAATATTGCCAATTTGAAATTTCATTGTACATATTTTTTGAAACTGTAACTTAAAATATTAAATCAAGCGTAAAACTCTCAGTAAAGGTAAAAGTAAACACACACGCGTAAAACCAATAACTATAGTAATTGTTTTTTCTTTTAGCTTTTCGACCATCCTCGTACCGATGAAAATATATAAGACACACAACCTTTTTACATTTCCTCCATCTAATCGACCAAAACCAAAAGATCTCCATGATGCTGAAGTAAATACACGTTTAGGATGCTAGCCAGGGGAGCCTAGCCATTATGTACATGTGTAACAATATGATAGCAGATAGACATTGGTCTGTCTTGTGCAAAAAATTGTTTAATATTAAGGCCCCATACTTAGTCAGCCAGAAGAGCCAATCAGCGCACTCCCCCGTTCCATGATTACTATGAAATATTACGCTCTAAAGTAAATGTCTTAAGCGCCAAA
>NJDC01003635.1:21327-31622 GCA_002245475.1 Calephelis virginiensis
ACACACACACACACACACACACACACACACACACACACACACACACACACACACACACACACACACACACACACACACACACACACACACACACATAAATGTCAAACGTAATAAAACAAACCTCTTTTTCCGTCGGGGTTTAAGAATATAGATTTAACAAATAGACGAAAATAGGTTAATTTAAAACACAGATCAGACTTTAAAGTATGTCCAGTCTATTTAAATACGGCAAAAGACAATTTATTTTGGTCCCCAATCAATTCATTCAATATGTGACGGAAATACATTTTAATTTTAGCGCCAGACTCATTAATGTGACCCGATTCAACTGAGAGTTTTGAATTGCATCAATGAAAATGGAAAACGGAAAAGTGGGTATTAATAAATTGGATAAACTTGGGAAATATTAAAGTTTTTTTTGTCATAAAATAGCAAGCAAGCAGACTTTGCCTGACATTAGGAAACAACAGGCTTTAGAAATTATAATAAAATAATTGAAGTTTAGGACGCGTTTGAATTGGACAGTATGGAAATTGAAAGGTAAAATAGTTATAATTACTAATAACACATCACATTGTCAGTATCTCACTGCGGTCTAGTGGTTTGGTGGTTTCGTAATTTAAATTTAGTCCTGGGTTCGATCAGGTTTGGGCCCAATTCTGGAGATGATAATTTTTCATACATTGTGTTATCCCGGACGTATGATAAGTGTGTGAAGTTTCAATTTAATCCGACCTTCCAAAGTGGATGAAAAACATGTTCTAGGATCTCGTTACATAGATACCTACTTATGAATACTGAAGTTATTAAAAGCATCATAACAATGTTGTCCGGGATATGTTGCCTCGTTGGTCGACAGTCTAGCGACCACGACTAACTCCACTGAACAACCGCAAGGCTCGGGTTTGATTCCCTGCAGTGGCAGCAGACAATCATATAGAAATCTATTTGTCACTGTCAAAATATTGACAGTGGCAAATAGATTTAAATAATCAAATATTATAATTGTCAAAGTCATTATCAAAAACAGCTGTTTCACATGTTTTTTACAACTTTGAAGGAAGCTTACAGACGCTAAGAACAAACCTAAAAGAAGTGATACTGAATGTATCCAATGCAAAAAAAGCTTTTTGTCTTTCATGCTATAACGCCTGTCATTATTTTTTTTAAATTTCAATTTTTTGTCATTTTTTACCTAATAATAAATAAGTACAATAAATGAGTTTGTTTCATTTTAGTTGAAAAACTACTTGCCACTTTAGATACGCATATCTTTGCTACCCCTTGGAAATGTCCCTTGGACTTTGTGCAGTTATTTTTTCCCATTAATTGTTCATACCTGTAAGCACAAAAACGAAACGGAGTTCAAACGTGTAAAATTTTAAAATGTGCTGCACACACGTATGACAGCACTCTTAAAAGGACCCACATGTAGTGCACGCACAGGGAATGTGTTAACACGAGCTTGTGACACATGGTGAGACTAAAGTACCTTCGCTAATTGTTGTGTCTCTGCCTACTCATTAGGGGTACGGGTATGAAGATACTTTTCGCTATCACTAAAAATCAAGTCATGTAAGGTTTTATAGCTTATAGATTTCCATAACTACTTACTATACTATGTATTAAACGAGTTATCAAGTTTTTTTTTAATGATATTGGAAGGCAGAAACGAGCAGACGGATTTCCTGATGGTAAAAAATTCACGCCGCCTAGAGACACCAAAGGTGTTAATGGTGCGCTGCCAACCTGTAGCCGTAAATTTACCGACTACCTTACCCTCCGAACCGCAATACGTCAACGGAAAGCACTGATGTTGTAGCGGCAGGAATAGATAAGGCTTTGGTACCAATATGGACGAGTCGCTGCGAAACTCTGCCATCCATCATACATCTGACTGACGTCACGGTGTTAGTGATAGCCTAACTCTATCCTATAAACCATTCTTAAATTAGTAACGGATCCTACAGGATTTTTTAAACCCCACTCAAACAGAATCGAATTTCAAAAAGATTGTTTGAGATTAGGGTATTTAACAGATTATTCAGTTTTATTATATTTTATAGACGATAAACTTGACCGAGCTCCCGAGCTGCACTTGGCCGCGAAACAAAATGTGTCAAGCGTATATCGGCAATGTCTATTTTAGCATCTCATTATTATTCCGTGCCAGAATTTTTCAAGATGAGCTCTGAGTTATCGCCTGAATACAACTAGCTAATTAAAATCGTTTAAGCGAAGATTTTGTAAGAAAACGATAACAGTATACTGCAAAAACCGACAATGTCAATATTTGATAATTATTTTTTCGAAAAGTAGCTAATGATTCTGGGATAATCCCACAGACATTTTACCAATATGTTAACTAGTAGTTATGATTTATATTTACTCATTGAATTTGTTGTATTAATACGTTTTACTCAAAAAGCACTAATTGGATAATATGGGAGCAACTCGTGATCATGGCCTATCTTCCAAAAAAAATACAAAAATCTTATTGACTGACTAAACGCGCAACAAATATTGGGAATCTCCTCCTTTTTTAGAATCGGTTAACACTTCAGCATAAGATAATTGCGTAACAAGAGCACTGGTGATAGAGCGTAGTGCAGCAACTTGACCTGATGAGGATCCACCACTTTGCCTATTCCTAACGCCACAGTCAGTCATGTTCTGCCGGTCTGCCGGATGCCGGTACACTTGCGCCATAGTAATAATAATAATAAATTATCTTTATTTCACATACACCTACAATAGGCACTTGTGACGAATCTATATAATACTAAATCTACCACAGGATCGGAACGCGACCACACACTGAGAAGATCCGGCAAGAAACTCAGTGGGCTTGTCTTTTTTTTCTTATTTTGATAACATTTCGACGACAAATGAATTTCTTGTCAATAACCCTCGGTTGTCTTTTACCACTAGGAGAGCCATGTTCTTGTTCGCTGTCTTCGTACAAAAAAAGGGAACAAAGAAATTTTCTTCTTCATTTTTATAGTAATAAAATGACTAATAACTAGGCTATTATTTTCTTATAATAATACCTTATTATATTCATGGAAAAAGTTAACTTCGCAGTGTTAAAGGTTGAAATTGCATTGTTTGCGAGCGAGTTTTCGCAGCTGTGCCTACTTGGACGTCTTAAAAGCAAGAAAAAATACGCTTCATCTAGCTCACTATTAAATGTTCAATATATAACGAATTGAAACTGCAAAAACCGACTCCAACCATTTCATTAGGATTCAGCACACGATTAAATAATGATTTTTTCAAAAGACAACAAATGATGCCGAATTGATTCCACATAAATTTTAATATCTTAACAGGATTATTACTACTCGTAGTAGTAGTAGCAGTACGTGTTTTACTAGTAGTATAACTGTTCTCGACTATACAAAAAGAACATGGGCAACTTTCCATATGTTATGATTTTATTTGAAGTTAAATGTTAGCGTTTAAATATCAAAAATATCCAAAACATTTGAAAATTTACTGTTGACTATTTTTGTAACAAAACTGTTATAAAAAAAGACTAGGAAAATGGATATTGGATTTTAAATATTTGCAAGTTAGACAAAAATGCTTTCACAATTTGTAATAAGGTCATGCTTAAATCTCTACAGTCTGTGGTCGTGTTGTCAATTATTTTAGTACCTATCTAATTGTTTGACACGTCATGGTAAGTACAGTTCTACCAATTTATCTGTTTAGTAGGTAACAGCGTTATTGCTATGACACGTTAGGTTTTTACTTAATAATAATACTTGTAATGCTTGTAACTGGGAATGGAACTGGATTTCCGAGAGGCCTAGTGGTAGAGTGATAATAAAAAAAACGTTTAGACTTATTTACGTATCTTTATTCAGGTCTCTTCTTTCATATATTTCATAGATCACAGCTCTCATATTTATCAGCCTTGGGTTACCAGATTCAGACACATAGATAACAATTAATGGCCAATCACAGATAATATAATATCACAAACAATAAATGTATTTGTAGCAATTTAATTTCCATTTTTCTAACTTCAAAAAGTGACAACGGAATGACGTGTCTTAGGATAGCGGTTTAGTTCCGATTTTGACTACTAAACAGATAAAATGGTGGTAATATAGTCAACAGGGTAGAAAAACTTAATTGTTTTGACAATTAACGGCAACATAAAAGTGTCCCATGAGATGACAACCTGATAAGTATGGCAACTAGAAAGTGCGGAACTCAACAGGATTCTTATCCACGACTAAACGTATCGATATTTTATAAAGTTATCAATTCATTTTGTTCAACTCAGTTCAATTAATATTGAACATTAACATATTTCTCAATATTGTATTTAATATAAACAACAAAAATATCCTTTAAATTAATAATAGTACCTAACTCATACTATACTATTAAAAATTCTTCGTTCTTTATTTATATTGTTTATTAATTTTAGTCTGACAATATTAATATTATTTAAAAATGTAATTTTGGCAAAACAATTTTTAGTTCTCTTACCAAGCAACCGCAATTAACTACACAAATGTCTCTGTTTGATGTAAATGTCTCTGTTTTAATTGTTTTATAACACATGTACTGTGTAAATACCGTTATCATCAACAATGATTTTTTTTTATTTTAAACGGTATCTACATTAATAACATTAAAAATATTACAACTTTATTTTTTATTTAATCATTTAAAAATCGATGAAAAAATTAAACTGTATTTATTTATTTATTTGTTCCAGCACATGAATGAACCTGTTGACCAAAGCAATTTCATGATCTTATCACAATCCGCGAATCCTTCCGAATTATCTGCTTATGTAAGTCATAGCTATAAAATCAATTTTGATAATATGCGACGCATTATCAAAATTGATACACATACCTAATAGGTAAGTCATAACCTATAAAAACATTATTGGTTTAAGTAGGATTCAGTTTTTTAAACGCATAAGTTTTAGGTAAATATGTTTTTGCCATAGTTCTTTATGAATAAGTACTACTCAAAAATCAATAGTCGGATCATGATAAAATAAATGTGGGACCACCTCACAATGTTCTAAATAAGAACTTAAAAAATCAGTTTTTTATTGGCCGAGTAATCGCGTAACAAGCATACAAAATAAATTAAAACAAAAAACCTTTTTAGAAGAATCTTTTATTTAAACGCTATAAAAAGAAGAAAATAATTTCCACCCGAACAAATTATATACATTGCAAGTTAAATAAAATCTTTCAAAAAACAAAAATTACATACATTTAACTATAAAAATGGAGTAAAATCATTATTATTCGCTTTTATCCGAAAATATTTTCAACGAACACACAGACAGCTCTTTTACGATTTTATAAGGATGCTTAAAATAGCTTTTACATCGTTTAGTAATTAAATCAGTTCATCTCTTAGCGGGTTAAGCCATGTTTCACTTCTCGCTTTTTATGAAAATTACGAGAATTTAACGACAAATTTAAACTTCACTGCCGTCCGTTGTGTGTTGACTTCTATACTACAATGCGTTTTGAAAATAGTTTAACACTCCCCAGTCTTAAAATAAAGGCTAATATACTTCTTTCTCATATTCAGTATAAAGTATTTCGATTTTTCACATATTATTCTTATAAAATCGTAAAATCTGTTTCTATACAAAAGAGTTATATTAGAAAAAAACGAGGGGTTGCACTCCGGGAGTGCCCTCAGAAGTGAAAACTTGAATATTAACGCTGTGCATTTTTGATATTTTGGAATGGTTAGGGAATAATTTTGCACGAATTGCTTTAATTATCAGTATCAAAGTACTATCATTTATGTGGTAGAATACAATATTCATTTATTGCGCTATCGTACACAAACATAACAACACGAACATTCGCGCAAGCGCCCTGCGTCGTTTTACGAATTTTCGATCAGGACACGTGTCCTGACGCGACATTAGAAGTTTTTACCAATTTAAAAAAAAAAGTGCGCGATGCTGCTATAGAAGTTTCACTTCAAAAATGTTCTAGAAACAATTTCTGGGTATTTCTTAATAAAATACTTTTATCTTATTGTTACCTAATTGCAAGAAAGGTGATAGAAAATTGTGATAGGGTTTTTATAGTTCAAAAGGAACTTTCGAACTTAAAATCGAATCTACGGTTCAAAAATGTCGGTTAAGCAAAACGGAGACATCACTTAATATGTAACTTAATGGAATGAAATAAAGTTAAAAGTTTTCCCCGCCATCTAAAATTAAATGCCATTTTTAAGGTACACTTTTTGTATTATCAAATGTTGATGTAATTCAATAAAAATAAAATATCAACTATACAATTATTTCAATCGCATCGAAAAATAATTTTATATACAATTTATCGAAAGTAAAAAGAGGTAAGCACAAAAGCTGTTTTTTCTATGTGTAGTCTCTTTCAATTAATACAATAATGACGAACTTTGGCAGGCATAATCAACATAATAAATAAACTTTGACAAGACAAATAAAATTTGTAGTTTGTCTACAAAACATAAGATCTTTATTATATAACTAGTTGTCCTGGCGAACTATATTCCGACGAACATTGATAACTGGTTAAAATATTTTCCAACTTTCCTCGCAGTTTTACATTTTTTTAGGTTTAAAGACCTTCCCTGAACTTCCTCAAATATTGTAAAATCGAAATTAACCGAATTGGCTAAGGCGTTTTCAAATTCAAATGAAACTAATAGTATTTCTATTTTTGTTTCAATAATAATTTTGCATGTGTTTGTCTTTTGAATGGATCAAACGAATTCAAGGGGGATTGTTTCATTTGAAAGCTTTCATGTTCGAGTTGGTTCTTAGCTACATTCAAATAAATTTATAATTTTAGTGTTAAGTATATAAGATAAAATGTTCACAATACACAATTACAATTCCCAGTGTTGGTCCGGGTTTCTCTGTAGAATAGACCATCTGCCTCACTGCCGGGTAGCTCGTAAAAGACGAGCATAGGCTTACCTTCACTAACACCGGGAACATCTGACTAGGTGGAGGTGAGTGTTCCGGTCAGGAGGATAGGGTAGCCGGTAAACTTACTTTTGCTCGAGGCCTAACATCCCGGCCTCAGGTTGGCAACGCCCTATCACCACCTTTGGTGTCCTTAGGCGTCGTAAATTTCCTACCATCAGGAAATCCATCTGCTTGTTTGCCTTCCAATATTATAAAAAAAACACAAATACTTGTACCTATGCCGACGCTTACTGATACTTGATTAAAGCCTAAATACATATACTATTAATGTAGGAATACTATAAACATAAATAATCGTACATAGAGCAGGAGGTAATTGGGCAGTGAAACAAGCTCATACATTAGCAGATTACCGTCATACAACACCTCCACGCCGACTACAATGAGAGAAACTTTGCCACATTATACGGACATGAGATGTAACGTCATGAAACATTAAAAGGGGTTCTAGACAGCTGTAAACCCTGGCTGTAAGCATTTGTATGCATCCATCTACAGCATACCGTAGATTTAATCCAAATCACTACATAGTATAAAACAAAATCGCTTCCTATGTCCCTTTGTATGCTTAAATCTTTAAAACTACGCAACGGATTTTAATACGATTTTTTTTAAATAGAAAAAGTGATTAAAGAGGAAGGTTTATAATATGTATATTTCATAACTGTGCGAAGCCGGGGCGGGCCGATAGTTTAATTAGAATCAGAAGATGGAAACAAATTTCTTGTAAGGTTACTTTTGTTGGAAGGCGGGTTTGGAACCTGTAGAACGTCTTAGTCGAACGTTTAGAGATTGCTTGCTTGTCCTTAAGTCAAACATTTAACCGTGGGTTATTTTCTGACATAGGGTTAAATCACGCAGTATTTGATAATTTAACACATTATAGCCATTTCGACGTGGGTTATGTATTTAACTCTGAATTAGTTTCTAAATAGAGTTGAACCAATTTACATTTGACGGTTTTCGGGTTGCATATTCCTGGAAAAAATGTAATAATGTGTTAGTGAAATGATGTAAATGTAGTTAAAAATTAACTCAGAGTTAAATAGTAAACCCAGGCACGTGCAAAAGGCTTTTAGATAGATGTACAAGAATTTCATAACACTAAAGACAAAAAAGACCATCTAAGTGTTTGCAGCCAAGAAACTGACACAAATCAAAATGCATCTGACAATAAAAACGATAGTGAGCCCTTTGTTTAACGAATAATACTTCTTGAGGCTGCAATAAATACATCAGCACTCTTTGCAATACAATACAGTATTTGCAATACATTGCATTTGCAATACAATGCATGCAAGAAATTTATTATTTCTGAGATTACGCAGATGTGAAAGATAAAATGACCGACTTATAAGATTCATATAGCATTTTATTGAAAAAAAGGTTTTAGGTTGTAAGAAATTCTTAATTTTGAACAGAGGCTGTCTGTTACGATATTTTGTAATACTTTTATAAAATTGTCACTAAGCACATAGTTTATTTTTGTACATATTTTGACTGTGCCGATACCGAGATAATTCATTTTACGAGTAGTGTAGAAAAACATAAGGCCTTGGAGAAGGACCTAGGTTAGTTTTTATACCAATACCAATGCGTATTAGCGGGAAAACTAATTATATGTAAGAGCGAAGCCGCGAGCGCACATTTCCTTTTCCACAGTGCTAACTGTCCCGGAAAACTTAGTATCATCTGTTCTGTGTTATAAAAATTTTCATTTATTTTCTTATCTCACGCCTAACATCGAACCAAACAAATCAAATATCCATAAAATCAAAAAAAAGTTATTACGGAGGAAGCTTTAAATGTATAGTTAATTATTTTTTTTGTGAATTTGTTGAAACATGACGACATTTGTTTTACTTATATGTAAGAAAAAATTATACCTGTTGGGATCTTTCACTGAAAAATTGAAAAGCACTTTTTTTAATAAAGGTAAGTTCTATTACCAAAGTGAAGTCAGGTTGGCTCGTTAGTTAAGTACTAAAATGTAAAAAATAATAAACATTTATGGTAGCACTTATAGTATAGCTTTGAAAATTCAAATGTATTTTAAAAATATCTATATATAGTTGTTATTACATAATTTATCATTTCGCTTAAATTTAGATTAGATCAGCCAATTTAAAAGTGTAAAGTGTAAAAAGAGTTAAAAGTGTAAAGCCGAAGCACATTATTTAAATAGTAGTACTATACAATATTGGACGAAGTAAGTCTATTAAATACGATTGCAATAAAATATACGTAAATAATGTTAGTATCCCATTGAATTGGAATAATTTGCCGCAAAGTTATGGCGAGAGTTAAAAAATAAACTTGAAAATGTAGCACGACCACAAACGTCCCAATTTATACTATATTGTGCACACATACTACAACAAATTCTTAAAGTAATGTCTACTGTGCAATCTCATAGTGTGTGTGTGTCTTAGTAGACCAAGATCTTGGGGTCACCAAACCTTACCTCTTATTTTCTGTTGATTCGAGTACAAGGTACCAGGTGCTGAAAGAAAAGTGTCGTTTATTTCTTCGTAAATATTGAGGGCTGATTTATAAAATATACTAACTGACCTGGCGAACTTCGTGACGATTGATATTATACAGTTTATATGGACAATAATAAAATGTGTTTTTTCCCACTTTTCATAAAATTTTCCTGGAATTTCTATTAATATTATCCTTCTCCTGACAAACCTACTAACATTATAAATATGAAAGTTTGTATGTTTGTTTGTTACTCCTTCAAGCTAAAACTGCCGAACCGATTTGCATGAACTTTGTCGTAAACATAGAGAGTAACTTGAATTAACACGTAAGACAGTTTTATCTTAAAAAAGTATTCTTTGGGACCATTAACCACGCGGGCATCGCCGTCTGTAACAACTAGTAACATAAACAACAAAAAATAATTAGCAAAATTTGGTTCAGGCGTGATACGATTGGAGAATGGGGATTCATTTTTAATGTACATATAGGTAGATACATTGAACTAAAATCGCAGATATATTTACGTACGACAATTCACCAACTACATAAATCAACTGGTAAACGGTATATCTAAGTACAATAAAACACACTAATACTACTTGATAGGTACCACAAATGTTCTCCCCGTGTTGGTGCGGGTTCCTTTGCTGAATAGGACATCTGCCTTCCTGCCAGGCAGGCTTAATGTCACTAACACCGTGACGTCTGACTAGATCCGTCCGTTTTGCAGCGACTCGCCCGGATTGGAACCATCGCCTTACCTATTCCTGCCGCCATAATGTCAGTGCTTGTCAATTTATATAATTACAATAAAATTGCTTATAAA